>CAUYQG010199232.1:0-14700 GCA_963574415.1 Tarsius wallacei | reverse complement strand
ATAAGCCGGGCTCGGTGGCTCAGCCTGTAATCCCGCGCCTTGGGAGGCTGAGGTGAGTGGATTGCCTGAGCCCGCGGGTTCGAGACCCGCCTGGGCAGGCGAAACCTCATCTCTACAATAAATCAAAAAATCAGCCAGGCGTGGTAGTGCGCGCCTGTAGTTCCAGCTACTTGGAAGGCTGAGGTGGAAGGATTGCCAGAGCCCAGCAAGTCGAGGCTGCGGTGGCCGGAAGCAGCCACTGCACTCCAGTCTGGGCGACCGAGTGAGGCACCAACTCAAAAAAAAAAAAAAAATATTTTAATAGAAAAAATTTCCAGAGCAAAAACAAAAAATACTTTTGCACAGCTATATAATGTTGCTTGTGTTTTAAGCTAAATGCTACTATAAAAGTGTCAAAAGGTATAAAAAATTAAGTTTATAAAATAAAGTTATAGTAAGTTAAAGTTAATTTATCCCTGAAGAAAAAAAATTTGTAGAAATTTAATGTAGCCTAAGTGCACAGTACTTATAAAGTCAAAAGCAGTGTAGACTTGTAGTATTTTTACTGTATCTTTTCTATATTTACATATCTAAATAAATACCATTGTGTTACAGTTGCCTACAGTATTCAGTACAGTAACATACTATACAGGTTTAGAGCCTAGGAGCAACAGGCTATACCATATAATATAAATGTGCAGTAGGCTGTACCATCTAGGTTTGTGTAAGTACACGCGGTGATGTTTGGACAACAAAATCGCCTAATGACATTTCTCAGAATGTATCCCCACTGCTAAGCGACACATGACTGTATTTGACAGAATTCATTAGGAAACTATCTTGGCCAGGGGTTTTCTTTGTGGAAAGGTTTCTATGATCAATTTAACATTTTAAATAAATGTAGATCTAGCAAGACTTTCTATTTCTTCTTGTGTCTGATTTAATAACATATACTTCTTTATATATCAAATATAAATAAATCAAATATTTACTGCAAAATTCGTGTTTGGGTGGCACTGCTCTAGAGACTAGAAAAGCAAAGAGGCTTCAAACAGCAACACCTCTCCCTCAGTCAGGTGAATGAGACTGTTGTAACAGTAACCATATTTGTACTCTTCATTTTTCCCTACAGATTCAAGTTGTCTTTGTGTCATTTCCCTTCTGCCTGAAAATCTTTTCCTGAGTATAGGCCAAATGCTCTTGTTTCTTTGCATGTGTAATGGGACAATAAATTGTAGCAACTCTGGATTGTGCTGGGTTCCCCTGAGGATTATGGCAGAAATGCCATGGAGTAGAGAAAAATATTAATAATTCTTAACCTGGAGTAGAACCCAGAAAGCTTCACAGGAGAGATGGCATTTAACTTGAGACCTAAAGCAGAAGTAAAATTTTCCTAGACAAAGAAGTAGGAGATGGCATGGGGGCATGTTACGGGCCAATAAAATAATATGAGTTTAACAATGTGAGTATATAAGGGTTTTCTCAGGAATCAAGAGTTGGCGTTCCCTAAAACCTTGAGGAAAAAAAGAGCTAAGACCTCAGTTTTAAATACATACACACACACACACACACACACATACACACACCACAAAGCACTACACATAACACCCAACCAATAAATTTGGAAAGTATATCAAGGAGCTCAGATGCAGTTCTGTAAAAAATACAGACAGAAGCACCAATAAAGGTTTCTGATCAGGAAAGTAAAATGATCATAAAAATGGCTGGTGGTGGCAACATGAACAATGAAATATGGAGAGAGAAATAATGGAGAGAAAAGTAGAGCGGGGAGAGGAAAAGTATTTTTTTCTGAAATACTGTCAACAATGGAGCTGTAACCAGTTCTGGGTTATAGCTTCATGTGTATCTGTCAAAATAACATATATGCAGATATTACCAAAAATAGCGTATCTATATTTCTAATCCTTAATCACACAACTAAAGAAACCTTTTCTTAGAAAGTAAAAGAACAGGAGCCAGAAATAAAACTACTGTAATTCTAGGCATTCCCTTTTTGGTCTACCAAGATAATATTCTGCAAAGAGTCTTTCTAATCTATAAAAGGCACTATGCCCAGACATACAGATTCTAAGGACCTAATCATTTGCCCTTCTAGTTTCTTTTTCTTTAACCTATAAAAACTTAATTGTTTTCACCTGTCTATTCTATACCTCTGTTTATGGAGATAAATTGACTCCAGGGAGATCTTCCTATCTTTGACCTTATTTTATCTTTTCCTCTTGTCTCTTAACTTTGGATTCTAATCTCTCAGTACACTACCGACCTGCTCGCTGTACACAACCTCAGCGGGTTTTAAAATCCCAGCCATTTCCCAGATGAGTGGCAAACATTTTGTTTCCAGGTGTAGCTGCAAGAAAAGGTATCCCAAAACAATATCAGCAGGAAAGATGCTCGCCACCACTGGGAAGCCAGACTCCATCTGGCTTAGCTGGGCTACAAAAGCATTATTACTTCTAAGTTTAACTTTTGAGCTGACGCTAACAGCAGCATGCACTTTTATCCCCCAAACAAAGACAGACTGGAATTTGAACCAGATCATCTGGTTCTCGGCTTAGCTCTAAGCTTCTATATCCCCAGGCTGTCAAGAGAAGGAACCAAAGCTAACAAAAGTATCTCAAAATCAATCCAGTGAGATTTTTGGATGAAATCAGTTAGAACATATCCTAAAATAATACAAATTATAAACAAACTGTGAAAAATGTGTACATACTTTTTGCCTATGCCTATAATTGTGTGTGTGTTTCTTTTTTTTTTTTTAGTTTGAGAAAGATGAAAAAAGAAATAAAGGATTAAGAAAATGCCATGTCTAGCCAGTTGTAATTGTGGGGTTGCCCTGCAATGAGAAAAAAAATACAAAAATGTTTTCAACTGTCCCAGAGATATTGCAATTGAAAGTACTGGTGTATGCTTACTTCATAATCTGAAGAATATTTTTGTTATGTACTAAAAGATACAGACAAATGACTAGGGATGGTGGCTCATGCCTGTAAACTCAACATTGTGGGAGGCTAAGACAAAAAGATTGCTTGGGCCTGGGGGTTCAAGATAAGCCTGGGCAACATAGCAAGTCCCCATCTCTACAAAGAATTAAAAAATTAGCCAGGCATGGTGGCATGCACCTGTATTCCCAGCGACTCAGGAGGCTGAGGAGGGAGGATAACTTGAGCCCAGGAGGTCGAGGCTATGGGGAGCCATGATCATGCCACTGCACTCTGGGCAACAGAGACACTAACAACGACAACAAAAAAAGACAAATGCATAACATTGAAATTACGGAATGCGATCATTTACCAGTCTTTCTGCCACAAAATTCTGGAGAAAATTGAAAAAACTAAGAGTTGAATGATCCCTAGAACCAAATCTTAACAATCTAACTTACTGGTAAATGTGTGTGTATGTATACATTCATTATTGTCAGTCACTTCATAACATATACTCTGAATCACTCATTAAGATTAAGATATGAAATGTACTGACAGTTTTCTCGAGCAAGTTTTTATTAAAACAAACACATTTACCAATTCATTCCTAGCAAATGTTTATAACTGCTTTATAAACTGAAACATAAATGCAAGCTTCAAGAGGTTAGGAACCTGTTTCGTTTACTACATTATCCTGAGTCCCTAGAAGCATGTCTAGCATATAGTTAGTGCCCAAAGATATTTGTTGAATGCATGAATATATTTAGAGTACAGTTCACCACTAAATGGACCTTTAAGATAAACTGCTAAACTATTCTAAGACTTTCCTCTATGTTTTATTCATTTGGCTACTTGGATATTTACAGAACACCTGTGTAGGGCCTCGTGAGCTATACAAATAAGCCTTACCTAAGGTCCTTCAAAAGTCCTGAAGAACAAACTACTTGGGGAAACAAGTCAAGTCAAACAATGTGAGAGTTCAAGGTCATACCAAGTCTTCCTGTCTCCCTCCCTCTTCCATGAACTCCCCTACCAAGTCACCCCCTAAAAATGAGTAATTTTTTTTTTTTGAGTTGGAGTCTCACTCTATCTCCCAGGCTGGAGTGCAATAACACACTCGTGGCCACTGCAGCCTCGACCTGCTGGGCTCAGGAGATCCTTCCACCTCAGCCGTTCAAGTAGCTGAAACTATAGGCGTGCGCCACGAGCCCAGCTAATTTTTTGATTTATTGTAGAGACAAGGTCTCACCAAGTTGCCCAGGCTTGTCTTGAACCCCTGGGCTCAGGCAATAATACTCTTGCCTTGACCTCCCAAAGTGCTAGGATTACAGGCTTGAGCCACTGCGCCCAGCCTGAAAATGAGTAAAAAAATTTTTTTTAATGTGCTTGCTATGCAAACAGCAAGCATTGCCCCCATCAGATTGCTGCCATTAAGCCATTCCCATTCATATATTCTTGGTTACCAGGAAGTTTAAAATTCTGATTCAAGAAGCTAGTACAAGTATTTTGTGGGGAAAGAGTCACTGATTTTCTTTTTCTTTTCCTTTTTTTTTTTTTTTTTTTTGAGTCAGGGTATCATTCTGTCACTCAGGCTGGAGTGCAGTGGCATGCTCACGACCACCACAGCCTCGACCTGCTGGGCTCAGGCAATCCTTCCACCTCAGTCTTCCAGGCAGCTGGAACCACAAGCATGCACCACCACACCCGGCTAATTTTCTTATTTATTGTAGAGACGAGGTCTCGCTACGTTGCTCAGGCTGGTCTTGAACACTTGAGCTCAGGTAATCCTCTTGCCTCCACCTCCCAAAGTGCTGGGACTACAGGCTTGAGCCACTGCGCCCGGCACCTGACCAAATTTCAAAGCTTACTGTAAAATTACCGTAATCAGTTTTTATATATTGACACCAGAATAAGCAGAATATTTATTGATTTACGTACAGAATAAATAAATAGACAAGTGGAACAGAATAGAAAAGAATAAACCTCAGAATGTATGAAGGCTGAACATAAGTAGCTTTTCAATTCAATGGGAAAATAACAGATCTATTTAATAACCGGAGCCCATGTAATTAGATTTCCTTCCCCTTCTATGTGTATCCAGAAACACATTGCAGATAGATTAAAGATCTAAATGTTAAGAAGGACACAATGAAAGTATTAGGGGAAGATTAGAAGTCTGTGTTATCTCCAGGAGAGCTGGCGACCAAGCTGGCACCTCAGGACGGGGGGCTGGCTCCCTGAGTCTACTGCTTTCTCTGCCCTTTCGACCTGGGTGTTGATTTTGGCCACGGATTTGCCTGCAGGTCCCTTGGTGAATCCCAGGAAGTCTTGCCCTCAGCAAGACATTTGTTCTTTCCTCTGGAGGGGGTGGGGAACTGCTTGGACCACCTCAACTCCTTCACCACCTGATTCAGCCATGCAGAGTGTGTGCTCTGCCCTGCTTTTCCCTGGCAGATCATTGCTCCAAGTTTATGGCAGTAATAAAGTCAGGTTTTACACACTGCCTGGTCTCTTTGGTCTTCTGTGAGATATGAGGTATAAATGGTAGAACTTGAGCTATTGGGTCATAATCCCTTTAGAGCCGGGTCCACCTCTTCTGCAGCCTTCTTTCCTTTGATCTGGATTCCCACCCTAGAGCTGTGTGAGAGAGTTTTGCTGGGGGTAGGGGTGGGAGTACCATATTAGCCTGGCATATTTGAGTAATGAGAAATTGCATGTTTTTCTCATAGAATAGGAAGCTTAGAGGAAGGCAGTGCACTTTGGTTCCACAGTTCAATGATATCGGGACAGAGGTCTTTACAATTTATGTTCATTTCCTCATGGTCACAAGGTGGCTGTTGCAGCTCCAGCCATCATCACTATAAAGCAAGACAGATAAAAGGGGAGGCTGGAAAAGCAAGCCTTTAGCTTCTGCAGACTTGCTGCAGACAGGGGAAGGGGCTGGTTTGGTGCTGGACAAGCTGTCCCAGAGTGTCCACCACACCAATTGCAAAGCTGATTCCCTAGGATGGCCAGAGCTGAACCTATCGGACTGCAGTCCTTATGTGCGGGAATTAGTCTTAGAATTCTGTGCTTCTCCAGGGTACTTGACAGGATATGGCTTCTTATTTTTTTCAGCCTCCAGTGCTGTTATCAAGAGGCACCGTTGCCCTGGGTCCACTTTGTGGTCTGTCTGCCCACCTTTCTCAGCCGTGGCTGAGCACCTGAAACCGAGGCCTGAAACTCTAGAGTCCATGTTGTGTTCAGAGGGCTTTCTGTGATGTGGGTCCTTTTCTCAGATGGGAGCCAGAGGGCAAGCTCCTAGGAGATGCCCCTGGATTAGTGAGGCTTGGTGGTGTTTACCTTTCCCTGGGATCCTGGCACCAGTGGCAGGGAGGGGCCACCGCTGCTTTGTCCTACGCTGTGACCTGGCCTGGTTTGGGAAAGCCTTTCTACCTTTCTTCCCTCCATCCCAGCCCCTAAAAAGTCCCACTCACAGGGTATAAATACCCATTTCCTCCTCACCTTCATCCCCTTAAGAAGGCAGAGAAACCAAAAAGCCCCGGCTGGGACAGGCAGCTCCAACTGTGAGACAAACTCATTTTCCCTCCTCTGCTGAGTGCTGGGTCACTATCCCTCTCCAGAACTCTCTGCAGGAATCCTTCCTCTCCCGCTCTCTGTCGTTCTCCTGAGTGGGGGCACAGGCTTCCTGGATGGCTTTGAACAGGACGACACGCTGGCTTCCTTCAAGGTCTGTTCCGGAAAAGAACTTCGATGTTTTGGATTTGTTCCAGTTAGGGAGTCATAAGAAAAATAGGAGTTTCATGATCACTTCACTGGCTTGCCAGATTTTAAACAGTTTTGTAAAACCCTGAATGTGGCCCTCTTCGTGCCTCAGTGCAAGCAAGCTTTGGGGCTCTGTTTGGGTCGAGCTGTCTGGTCCAGCAAATGTTTACCTGGGGCCACCCTTTCTGAATGACCCCTCGCTAACCTGCCCTCCCCGCCAATGCTGCCATCTCCCCATCTTCCTGAAGAAGCCAGTCACTCGGTGCTGCGTTGGCCTCAGCCAGAGCACTCTGTGACTCATGGTCATTATCTCATTTGAGGCTCAGAACAGTCTAGGGGGCAGCTACAGACGGCAAAATTGACTTTCATGATGGATGAGGAGGGGGAAGTCTGCCCAAGGTCACGTAGGCTGCCAGGCTGAGGCCACGCGGGCCTGGGGTCCAGGCTCCTCTCCTCGTGGATGGAGTGTGGAGTCAAGCTCTTGGTCAGTCTCCACACATGCTGGCTTCTTCCTTTCTGACTTGGATGCCAGGATCAGAGACCACCGAGGCCGGCTGTAGTTGAGGGGTTGCTGCCAGGCTGCTGAGGAAGGTTCTCCCAGAAGCAAGGAGGGAGAGGCCGCATGGAGATGGAGGGGTGGCTGGGCTGCTTCTGCCTCTACCAGCTCTGTGCCCCTCCCTCTGCCTGCTCTGTGACTGGTACTCCCTCCGATCTCAGCATCTGCCCCACCCCCACCCCTATACTCAGGAGAGGAAGTGGTTGGCCCAACTCATTGCTGTTCATGGTGTCCCTCTTTCTTGCAGCCCATAGTCACATACAATGGATGGCATGGCCAGTTAGGGCTGCTTTTTCCAAAGCAGAGATGGGGCAGGACAGGGAGACATTTGTGTTTCCTTGATCAGTAGTCACCCAACCACACAACTAAATATTTTGTATCGGACAGGGGAGTGAGCTGCCTGTCGCTGGGAGCATTCAAGCAGAAGCAAGATATCAGAGTGGAAATCCCATGGGTCGGAAACTGGGAAAAGCTCCCTATGGGCTATTGCTGTGTGTCCAGAGTCACATCCCAGGTTGGGACCAGGGCTGTGGCCCAAGACCGGAAAAGCCACATGGCCCATCCAGGCTTTGAACCTGAGACCTCTGTCTCTTTAGCGCAGAGCCACAGCCACCTGAGCTAATAAGTAGTCTCGTGGCAGCCGTTTTTCCATCAAACGCATATGCTATTTCCTGACTTCTTAACGCAGCGTGCTATTTATACCAGTAGACCCATTCATTCTTAATGAGCCACGGTTGTGGATTGTAAAATGTTTTCTTTGCAGACAAGATTGCTCACTGCCCAGAGCCAGCTGTTGCTATGTCGCCTTCCTTCTTCTCTGTTCCTGAGAAATCGGCATGTTGGAAGCTCCTTGGAGCACTCAGCTGCCCTCTCCCCACTCCCACCCCCACCCCAGTATTTCTCCGGCAAACTCTTGGTCTTGCTGTTTTTTGTCACATGATGGGCTGTGGTACGTGAATTTCCCGCAGCCTTCAGAGCAGCTGGGAGTGTGTGCTGTGCGCAGGGGGCCGGGTGGCTGGAGCTTGCAGAAGGAAGCAGAGTGGAGCAGGATGGCTTCCGTGTTGGGAGGTGGAATGCCATCTGTCCTTGGAGAGCCAGCATTTGCCCGCGTTATGGATCACAAACTGGTGGAGCAGTGACTCGGTCTGCCATCCTGCTTAACATTTGTTGTCAATTTGCTTAAATGTGGAGAATTCTGGTTTTTGAAAAAGTGGAGCTCCGGCTTCCTTTTTGAAAATCAGAAGGACTGCCAATACCTGTCCTCTCTGGAAAACTTGGGTGGGGTAAATAGCAGCTTCCCCCTTCACACTGGGCTTGCATTCTCTGGTCTGCCGCAGTCTCCACCCCTCTCTGTTATCTGACACCCTTTCGGCATCACCCTTGTAGCATTATTAAGAAGAAAAGGAAAGTCGTTCTTCTTTCATGACCTTATGAAAAGACAGAGAATAGAAGGTAGGCCAACAGGAGCACTTGTTGCAAGAAAAAATAGTTGTGCTTCTTGTGGAAGGTTGGGGCATGATCATGTCACATCTTTGTGTCCCTACTCCTAATCCTGACCCTATGACCCTGCCCATGGTGGCTGTGGTGAGCATAGAGGCGACCCATCACCATCACCTCCACGGCCTCACCAGTCAGGCTTGAACAGCCAGCCCTTGCGGGGCTTGTGTGTTGTAATGGGGGACTCCTGGGCGGGAAAGCCTTGGTTTTGGAAGTCCTTGTTCCCTTCCGGGTGTTGGTTTCCCCATGAGTAGGATGGAGGAAGGGCTGGGATGGAGAGTCTGTTCCCTTGCAGCTTTTGTATCTTACAGTTCTCAATCCAGGGAATGAAACTTTACAGAGGAATTTTAAGCCATTGATGGAGTGGCTCTTGGATCGTCTACAGAGGCTGTTCTACTGGGAGGGTGGCCCCAGGTCCATGCTGGCTCCACCCCCTCACACGCATGCACACACACACACACACACACACACACACACACACACACACAGGCCAGACACTTGCTGCCCATGAAGCTCCATCAAACCCGCCAGCACCCCCACACTGTGCTGTGATAAGTGTTCACTAAGTGCCATGAACTAACCAAATCTTCCTTCCAGAGTCTGCCCCCAGGATTGCCGCTTATGCTTAATTATCACCTTCTCTGTTTCCGTTCATTTTCCTCCCCACATGGGTTCTATAGTCCTGGGGAGCTGGAAGTACCTGGGATTTTTAAAAATATAAAGCTAAGTCGGGCTCCGTGGCTCAGCCTGTAATACCAGCACTCTTTGGGAGGCCGAGGCGAGTGGATTACCTGAGCCCAAGGGTTTGAGACCAGCCTGGGCAACTTGGTGAGACCTCATCTCTACCATAAATCAAAAATTAGCTGGGCATGGTAGTACGAGTCTGAGGTTCCGACTACTTGGAAGGCTGAGGGGAAGGATCACCGGGGCCCAGCAGGTCGATGCTGGGGTGGCTGTGACCATGCCACTGCGCTCCAGCTTGGGTGACAAAGTGAGACTCCAACTCAAAAAAAAAATTTAAAGCTAACACAAGCCATTGAACACACACACATAACACACGAGCCAGAAAGGACTGTTTAGCGACAAGGGAAGAGAACGCTGCCTTTGAACCACCTGAGAATGGTGCTATGGGTCCTGCCTGGCACCCTGAAGACCACTGACTCAAGTCTTCCTGGTGTAGGTCTGCTGTTGGACTCAAGAAAATAAACAATCAAACAAAGTTATAGGCAATGCTGTCTGTGGCTCCTGGGTGTGGGCGTGGGGCAGTGCTGTGTTGCCCCAGGCCACTGTGGGCCTCCCCTCCCAGGAAAAACACTGACAGCAGGTCAGTCATCAGTCCTCTTGTATGGCCACCATTCTGCCAGGCTCAGCTGAGGCCTGGACCATTTCCTGTTAGTCTGTGCTGGTGAGAGGGACAGGCTTCAGGCCTCAGTGCTGAGTGGTTAGAAACAGCAACGGCAGTAGCTGCCATGGATTCCCTGACTGCTCGTTGCTGGCCGTGCGAGGTGCTGCGCATCTGTTATTTCGTGTAATCCCTTCAACAACCTGTGATGGGGGCACTGCTGTTGTCCTGTTTTGCAGAAGATGAAACTAAGGCACAGGGAGGTCCAATAACTTGCACTGTAACGTCAGCGTAGAAAGGCAGAGAGATGCCAATAGCACTCAGGACACGCTACCCTTTCCCTGCATCTCCGGAAGATGGAGGCTTGGCCGCATCTGTGTGGCTGTTTTTTTGTTTGCTTGTTTTTGAGCTAGAGTCTCACTCTATCACCCATGCTAGAGTTCGGTGTGGCACAATCACAATGATCATAGCTCATGGCAGCCTCGACCTCCTGGGCTCAGGCAATCCCTTATGTGGCTGTTTTGGAAGGAAACATGCGAATGAACTTGTCTTGATCTCTGGAGCCCTTGGTTAAGCCAAACACAAGTACGGTGATGGTGGCTATGAATGAAAGGGCCACCCCCAGAACTGAAGTCCTGAGCTTGAATGAGCTGCTGTTGACCCCTCACATGGTATCCCACTCCCCACAGCCCACCCCTAGGTGTCCTCACTGGCTTAGAGATTGATTTCCTGAGAGCAGAAGGCCCTCATTAACCACACCACGGAGGTCAGGAGTGTGGCTGTCACCTCTAATTTGCCCAGACCTGATGATAGCCTCAGCCAACTGGCCAATTCCAGATGCAAGGTGAGATCTCGGGGCCCCTTGCCCCTGTCTGAGATGAAATGGGAAAGCAGGGCCCAGACCCTGAGAGCCAGCCCTGTCTTCAGTTTGGCCAAGGCGCCCAGAGCCCCCACCGTGCACCCGGCCTGTGCAGGGCTCTGCCTCACGCAGTGAAGCATGTCTGTCTCCAGCTGCTCACCTGTCTCGCCGTGGGAACCTACAACTTAACTCCATCCACTCTAGGCTGAGTGGCCTTGGGGACCTGGGTGCAGTAAATAGATCTGGGCCTACCTGCCCTGTCTGACTGCAGTGAAGCCTCAGAGATAACCACGCTGGGGAGATAGCCCGGCAGCTCTCTCCCAGGGCCTCCTGTCCATCACAGCAAAGGTTAGTCTTGCAGATGGGGCTCAGCTGGATTCCTGCTACCTGAGGATGGAGGGGGTGGGCCTCCCTTACCTCAGTTGCTCCGGGGTAGACATGGGATCCAGGCAAAGCAGGCAGTTCCAGGCACAGATTTCATGGGTCCAGGGAAGGACTGAAATTCCAGCCCAGTTGAGGGAAGCTGAGACACAAAGGCAGAGGCTGAGAAAGCTGGCCCCCGGGGAAATGTGGCAGGGAGGCCTGGGGAGGGAGACACAGAGATGGAGACTGGAAAGAGAGAGAAAAACTGGCAAAGACAGAAAAAGGAACCAAGAGACACCCCAAGAAGACTCGGAACACGAAGAGACACAGACACAGGAGAGAGGGAAGTCAAGATGAGAGAGGCAGAGGGAGATAAAAAGCATCAGCGACAGAGGCACAGAGAGATGAAGAAAAGAAAGGCAAAGACCAGGGACCTACAGAGAGGAAGATCCGGAGTCAGGGAGCATGCGAGGGCACAGCCTGCATCCCAGCGAAGGAGTGGGCAGGAGGTAGGCATTTGCAGGGCCGACCTGGCCCCAAAGGATCCCACTGCCTTTGTCTTTTCTGTTCTCTGGGATGCCTGGCACTCCCCAGCCTCAGCTTTTTGTATCTGTCTAAATTATGCCTGTCCTTAAATTCCACCTCTTCCAGGAAGCTCTCTTTGACTGTCCCTCTCCCTGTACACCCCAGCCCACATCAGCGTGTCCTGTTCTCTCTGGAGAGAGCTATTCTTATCTTTCATCCATCCACCTCTCTTTCTATCTGGAGCTCCTCAAGCGAAGGCAAGGACCACAGGATTTCAATGCTGGTGACCACGTCTCTATTGATTTGAGGATTTGTCTTCATTACCCGGTGCCTCCTGTCTGTCTCTGAGCTTGAAGGAGGGAGTAAATTAAAATCGATGGTAAATGAATAAGCGAGCACAGGAAACCCTCTACTCCCCAAATCTGAATTCCCAGCCTGGTCTGTGCTGTCCCCACCGATGCCTTCCCTGCCTGGGGCCATCCTCAGGGACCTTCCGTCGCAGCCTGGGGTTCCTTGCTGGCCACCATCCTGACCACCCCAGCCTTGTGTCCTCATCACCAGCCTTCTGAGGTGGTCCTGTGGCTGTCCCCACCTCACAGATGAGGACATGAGGCTGGAGTCATCAAACCAGTGACCAGCAAGGGGCCTGAGGCACACCCAGATCTCCTGACTCCGGGGTCCCAGAGAAAGGCAGGGGGGACGGGAGGGGAGGCTAGAGGGAGGGAGGAAGCAGGCTCTGAGCCTCTTCTGCCCACCAGTGGGCCCCTCCCTACAAGGACAGGCTCCCCAGGCCTCAGAGCCCTCCTTCTCCCTGTCTAGGCACTAATTCTCCCGGGTCTGAGTCAGGAGATTTCCAAACCAGAGAACCTGGTCCCCCAACCCCCACCCTGCACCCTGGCCAGCAGCAGCTTTGGAAGAAGAACTGACTCTATATGAACAGTGCACTCTCCCCCCCAGGGCCCACTCATCCCGTGTCCATGGCAACCGGCCTCTGACAGCCCCTCCCCCATGCATCTGTCCCTCACCCAGGCTGAGGCCATGGGCATTCCCCCTTGAGTGTCCTTTGAGGGGGAGGCTGTGAGAGGTGCCTGCTTGGTGGAAAGCCCAACCCTTCAGAGGAGACGGAGGTGGCAGATGGGGCTCTGGGGCTTCCGTTCCCTTGGCTAGCCACCCTTTGGGACCCCCCCCCCCCGGCCCTGCTCTTTGTACAGAGTGGTTTCCTGTTCTGGGGAGGACTGTCAGGAAAACAGCCAGCAAGCGTTTACCGAGTGACCACTTTGCCCACGGCCCAGCGGCGAGGCTGAGGGCAGAGGCAGCCCTGGATCGGGCATGGCCTTGCCCTCGAGTAGTTCCTGGCACAGATGAGGACATCCAGACAGGCCTTGGCAGGAAAAGAAATGCAATGCCAGACGTGTCTGGGTGGGCAGAGGAGGGTGGTCCAGTCTTCCATCCCTCTTTTCCCAGGGCTGAGGAGACTCTTCGGAAGAGGCATGATTTCAATGGGTTCCTGAAGGATGGATCAGATTCAAATTTTAAAAAATATTTATAGACCTGAGTTGCTTTATAAACTTGCGAAGCCTTTTGTCCTACTTGATCTTATTTTATTGGGAGCTACTTTTGTCTCCATTTTCCAGATGAGAAGACTGAGGTGGACGAAGATTCAGGTGTTTAGGGCCAGAGCGCCACCCTAGACGTGAAGAGCAAATTACAAGTCTTTCCCCCACACTACAGTCTCCGGCCGTGAAAGGCGCCCAGAGAGACCACAGAAGAGCCCACTGAGGAGACAGGGAGGAGACTGGCCACCTGGGCAAGGAATTTCTGAGGGAGCAGAGCTGTTAGGGTGAGGCCGATCCTGGGGTGCTCTCATCCTGGGTGAGGCTGAAGGTCAGGTATTCTGACAATAGAAAGGCTGGGGTCATATCCCAGCTCTGCCACTTCTTGGCTTCTGAGGGCGTCTTGTGCTCTCACATCCTATGAATCACAACTTAGGATCTATACTCCCTTGGCAGTCACCCCGTGAGTCCCTCAGAAGAGACGAATCCATCCATGATCCCTTCAGGAGAGGTGAATCCACCTGTGAGTCCCTCCAAAGAGGCAAATCTACCCGTGGGTCCCTCCAAAGAGGCGAATCCACCTGTGAGTTCCTCAGAAGAGGTGAGTCCACCCCTGTGAGCTTGTCCTGGGCACCAAGAGGCCAGCTCTGTACTACATGGTATGCACCCATGAGTTCCAGATGCCCCTGCAAATAAAACAGCTCTTGTTTTATTTAACCTATCATGTGCCAGACCCAGACTGTATTCCCTCTTTTAACCTGCACAACAACCCAGGGAGGGAGCCAGTTTCCTTTTTCATAGATGAGCCCACTGAGCACAGAGAGGTAAAGAAAGTCACACAGCAGGGAAGTAGCCGAGGCAGGACACAAATTCGAGTCTGTCTGACTCAGAGTTGGAGCCTCTTCACCTCCCCAGACTCCACTCCTGCTGCCACCAAAGCAGAGCCCAGTCTTGGGAGTCCGTGGGATTTCAGGCCGTAGACCCTGCCCTATATGCAGGTGGGGCAGCCGTCACCTTTCCCAGCGGGGACAGATGTCTCTGCAGCCGTGCCCGCCTGGTGGGCTGGGGAGGGCTAATTGGGAATGTCTATGCACCCTCCAGAACCTTATCATCATTCCTTTACATTAAAAAAAATTTTCTTGTTTTTAGTATGCAAAATTTTCCACCATCTGCTTTGCCTCGGCAGAATGTTTGCTGAAAATATCTCCCTTCCTCTTTAATTCCCATAATTTCTGGGGGCTTTGGGAGCCTCCAAGCAGAGCAGCCGTAGCTCACAAGTGTCTTCCAAGCTCACAGGCTGCCGGCTGTCCTTGTGCCAG
>CAUYQG010199226.1:0-19510 GCA_963574415.1 Tarsius wallacei | reverse complement strand
ATGTTAGCTTTGTAAAATGATTTGGGGAGAAGTCTATCTTTCTCAATTGCATGGTATATTTTCATTAGGATTGGTGTCAGCTCTTCCTTATATGTTTTGTAGAAAGTCATCCAGTTCAGGGCTTTTTTTATAGGTAGTTTTGTTATGACAGAGTCAATTTCCTTGGTTGTCATTGGTCTATTTGGTGTCTTAATGTCTTCTTGTTTCAAACTTGGGAGGTTGTGTGATATCAGAAAGTCCTCCACTTCATTTAGGTTATCAAGTTTGTCAGGTAGTTACTTTAAAATGATGTTGTCAGTTATCAATATGTTGAATTTGAGGTATTCATGATCAAGAGGATGTATTAGGCTATATTTTTTGCAATATTTGTGATCATCAGCGTCAAATGAATCATCAGTAAGGCTTGTCCATCCTTGTATATTTTTTCTGGTCAACTGATTTCTCCCTTTCTGCAACATCTTTGCTTAAACTTACATATGTATTTCCAAATGTCTCAAACTACCTGATCACCTTCATTCTCAGCAGATGTGTTTGTTTTCTATTTAGCAGAAAAATAGAACCCATTAAATAGGAAATCCTGCTACATTTACATTCATCTTCTCCTTCATCCCTCCTGTTATAGTAGAGGATTGGCTCCTTCTCCTATATTTAGCCTACTCTTCCACCTGTATTTTAGACACATTCCATATCTGCCTTTTTAACCACTGGGAACTATTGATGGTCTCTTTTTGAAATATTAAACCACTTCTTCTCAATGATAACCTTCCTCTTTGCCTTTCAACATGCTCAAGTCCCTACCATTAAAATAAACTACTAAACACTTCTGTTTCTGGATAAGATGGAGTTATAGGAACTTGTTTTACCCTCCCACTTGAAATAACATACAAATACAAACTTTATGAAACAATAATTCTCAAGGCATTGGGCATTAAGACATTAGGTAATGAAGGATTATAATTCAAGGGAGACAGAAAACAAATTTAGGCAAAATCTACAATTGGCTCAGCTACGTATTTAGAGAAAGTTTCCAGGCTGGATAGTAGCTAGTGGATTACTTAACTGGAGAAGAAAAAAGTGGGAGTCCAGGGATGATGTGGCAGCTGGAGTTTACAGGGAAACCACTTTTCCTGGTAGGAGAAGAAATACATAAAAAGGAATAGAAGAACTATTCTTGGAGGTCATAGTGTCTAAAATAGTGCCTATTCCCAAGAGCTAGAGTGGAAAATCTTATAATTAATGGGACACTGGGTAAAATATGCAGATGAGGTTTGCTTCAGTTGTAGGAAAAAATTAACCTTAAATTAAATGTTTCTCTGGTCCCACCTAAGAAAGCCAAACAATGAGACCTAAAAAGATCAAACTATTTCCAAGTAATTTAACTGTATTGACAAACAAACCTCAAGAATATTTATAGGAATACAAAATATCTACCCTGAATCAAGTTAAAATATATAATGTCTGGCATCCAATTGAAAATTATCAGACATGTAGAGAAATAGTAAAACACAACAGAAAATGAGAACAAAAATCCATCAGTAAACCTTACCCATAAATGACACTGATGATAGAATTAATAGACCATAATATTAAACAATTAATATAACTGTATTCTATATGTTCAAGAAACTAGAGAAAATACTAAATATGTTAAGCAGAGATACAAAATATATGAAAAGATTCAAATCCAGCCTCTAGAGATAAAAAGTATGATGTCTGACATAAACACTCCAATGGATACTATTAATGGCAGATTAGACATGGCAGAAGAAAAGATTAGTAAATTTGAAGACTAACAGTAGAAACTATCCAAAATAAAAACATGGAATGAGGATTTTAAAACATGAACAAAGCATCAGTGATCTACGTGACAGTTTCAAGCAGCCTAGTAAATAGGCAATTAGATTCTTGGAAAGAGCCAAGGTGAAATGGAAGGAAGAGCAAAATATATATTTGAATAAATAATTAATGAAAAAATTTTCAAATTTGACATAAACTATAAACCTACAGATTCATGAAACACAAAGAAACTCAAGAGTAAGGAGCATGAAGTAAACTACACTAAGACACATGATAATCAAATTACTTAAAACTAGTGATAAAGAAAAGAATCTTAGAAGCAGCCTCCAATAGATATGATATATACAGAAGAATAACAATAAGGAGGTCAGCACATATCTCATCAGAAACACTGTGAATAAGGAAAGAGTGGAGTAACATCTTTAAGGTACTGACAGGAAAAAAGACTGTAACCTAGAATTATGTACTCAGTGTATCAATCAGTGTCTTCAGGAAAACAGGGCTAGTAGGAAGAGGGGAGGGGACAGAGAAAGAGAGAGAGAGAGAGAGAGAGGTGTGGGTCGGGGGAGAGGGAGAGAGAGAGAGAGAGAAAGGGACTAATTATTTCAAGGAACTGGTTTCTGTGATTGTGGAGACTGGCATAGCGAAATCCAAAATCCACAGGGCAAACTAGGAGACTGGGAAGACTTAAGCAGGATCTACTGCTGCAGGCTTGAGGCAGATATTTTTCTTTCTCAGGAAAACCTCAGTTTGGCTTTTAAAACCTTACAGTTGGTTGGATAAAGCCCATCCAGAGTATTGAACACAATCTCTGTACTGTCAACTGATGCCAGATGTTAACTACATCTAGAATATACTAGAATATATATACTCACACACACACACACTTTTTGAGAAAGCAGGATTTATTAAGAGGACAGAAAATCTCCCACAGTGGGAGGAGAACCGAGGGGGTTGCCCTAAATATAATAATATCAATAATCATATTAAATGTTAAAAGTTTAAAATACCAATCACAAAACAGAGATTGTCAAATTGGATTTAAAAAGTATGAGCTAATTCTGTGCTCCCTAAGAGGAAACAACTTTAAATATAAAGGCACACATAGTCAAAAAGACAGAAAATGACATATCTTGCCAATACTAATGAAAGAAAATCTGAAGTGGCCTTATTAATAGCAGACAGAGTAAATTTCAGAACAAAAAATATTACCAGCGATAGAGAGAGTAATTTCATAATGATAAAAGGGTCACGTTATGAAGAGGACATAAGAATCTTACACTTTCATAAACATGATAACAGAGCTTCACAACTCAAGGACTAAAAACTGGTAGAACTTCAAAGAGAAATAGACAAATTCTAGAATTATAGATTTCAACACCCCTCAATCAAAAATTGATAGAGCAAGTAGACAGAAAATCAATTTGATTATTGGAGATTTGAACAATAGTCTCAGTCAACCTAACCTAACATTTACAAATCACTCCACTCAACAACAGTAAAATACAAATTATATTTGAGTGTATACATCAACATTTACCAAGATACACCATACTCTAGACCATGGATTTAAGTCATACAATCATATTCTTTGACAAAAATGAAACTAGATTAGAAAGTACTGATGGAAACCTAACAGGAAATATTCTCAAATATTTGCCAGTAAATAACATGCTACTAAGAAAATCAATTGGTTAAAAAAATCAATCAAATGAGAAATTATAAGGCATTTAAAAATGAATAGAAACAAAAATACAATGTATAAAATGTGTGGGATGTAGCTTAGGAAGTAAGTAGAAAACTATAAGGGTAATATTAGAAATGAAGAAAGTTTTCAAATCAATGACATCAGCATCAATATTAAAACAAAAAAATAGATGAATAAAGCACATAAAACTTAATTAAGCAGGAAAAAGGAAATAATAAAGATCAGAGAAGGAATCAATGAAATAAAAAATAGTGGAATTTTTTAATCAATAGGAAATCAATGAAACTAAAAGATAGTTATTTAAGAAGATCAGCAAAATTTATAAGCTTCTCACCAGACTAGTAGGAAAACTAGAGGTAACACTAATCACCAATACCAGAATTACAGAAGTGACCTCCCTTCAGGTACATTAGATGGCAAAAAGATAATAAGATAATATTACCAAGAATATTTTGCCAATACTAATAAGTTAGATATAGCGGTAAAATTCTGTGAAAGACTCAAAGTACAAAATCTCACTGAAAAAAACATAGATAATATGAATAAGCCTAAAACTATTATAAAAATTGATTTTTTGTTGTTGTTGTCAAAGTGTCACTCCATTGCCCAGGCTGGAGTGCAGTGGCACAATCACAGTTAATGTAACCTCAACCTACTGGGCTTGTATTATCCTTCTGCCTCAGCCTTCCAAGTAGCCGGAACCTCAGCCTTCCAAATATCTGAGACTACAGGCCCATGGCACAATGGCTGGCTAATTTTTTGATTTATTGTCTGCTCACCATATTGCTTAGGTTCATCTTGAATTCCTGGGCTCACGAAATCCTCTCGCCTTGGCCTCCCAAAGTGCTAAGATTAGAGGTATGAGCCACCGCGTTGGCCAGAAATTGAATTTGTAGTTAAATACCTTTCCACAAAGACAACTTCGGAACCAAACAGATTAACTGGTGAATAATACTAATGGAAAAAAAAAAAGGAATAATAGCAATCTACACAAGTTCTTCCAGAACATTGAAGAAGAAATACTTCCCAACTCATTCTATGAGGCCAACTTTACCCTGATAACAAAACCCAACAGATATTACCTAAAAATGTAAAAGAAAATCAGACTACAGGACAGTCTTCATTAGCATATATACAAACATTTTGGTCAAAATTTCAACATCTTGGATGGAACCACACATAAAATAGTAATACAATATGACAAAGTGAGGTTCAGTCCAGCATTGCAAAGCACGTTTAGCATTTGAAAATCAATGTAACTTACCATATTAACATGCTATAAAAAACAAATATGTAATCGCTGCAATAGGTACATAAAAATCATTTGACAAAATTCAGGATCCACTCCTGATAAAACTCTCAGTAAACTAGGAATAGAAGTGGACTTCCTCAGTCTGCTAAAAGCCACTTATTCAACATTTTAGAGGAGGCTCTCACAAGTGTAATAAGGAAAGGGAAATAAATAAAAAGCATCCAGATTTGGAATGAAAATTAAATTTGTCTTTATTTGCAGATGACATGATCATCTAGGTAGAAGATATGATTGAATCTGCACAAAAGCTATTAGAACAAATAAGTAAATTTAGCAGATACAAAATCATTGTCTAAAATTTAATTGTTTTATATAGTAGTAAAGAATATTCAGGAATTGAAATTTAAAAAAACACCATTTACAGTAGCATCAAATATATATAAGAATACATTTAACAAAACCTGTAAAAGACCTATACACTGAAAATAATGAAATATTGCTGAGACAATTGAGGAAGATATAACTAAATGGAGAAATGTGGAATATTCATGGATTGTTTGTGTGTCAATTCTCCCCTCACTGACCTATAGAGTCAACATTATCCCATTCAAAATTCCAGTAACAGTGTTTTCTGAAAATTGACACAATAGCTCTATAATTCATGTAGAAATGCAAAGAAACTGCAATAACCAAAATTTTGAAAAAGGAGAAAGAATTTTAAAGATTTCCATCACCTGAATTCAAGACTTACTATAAAGCTAGAGAAAGCAAGAAAGTGATATAAATAACACAATGGAATATTATGCAACCATAAAGAAGGATGAATATACAGACTTCTTAGCAACTTGGATGGATTTAGAGTCTATCACACTCAGTCATCTATCACAGAAACAAAGAACAGGGTACCACTTGTCCTCACTCATAAGTGGACCCTGAACATTTACCGTAATACTATAGGAAAGGGATTGGCAGCAGCGGGATACTGTTGGGGTGGGGGTGGGGTACCTAATCTCAGTAAGGGTACCCAATCTCAAATCAGGCAAAGTGGGAACCAAAGGGAGGCCCAAACTTCACCTGTATGATGACCACTTATATACTTTGATGTGGGGTATAATACAGGGTTAGGTCTACAAATGTTCACTATGCAGGTACACTTGATGAGGTGTGCCCTCCCTTCCCCAGACAGATTTCCACTACTGCCAATCCCGCTTCTCCGCTCCCCTCGTGGGAGTTTCCCACTACTGCCAATCTTTTTCCTACAGTATTATGATGATTGTTTAAGATCCACCTATGAGTGAGAACATGTGATACTCAGTTCTTTGTTTCTGTGAAAGATCACTCAGTACTATAGACTCTAAGTCCATCCAGATTGCTGTGAAGTTCATGATTTTGTTCTTCTTTATGGCTGTGTAATATTCCATTGTGTATATGTACCATATTCCTGTAATCCAGTCCTCTTTTGATGGGCAGCACAGTTGGTGCCATATTCTTGTTACTGTGAACAATGCTGCGATAATTGTATGTGTGCAGGTATCTTTTTAATAGAGTGATTTGAGTTCTTCCAGGTATATTCCCAGTAGGAGGATTGCAGGGTTGTATAGGAGGTTGATTTTTGGATCTTTTAGCAATCACCACACTGTTTTCAACAGAGGCTGTACTAGTTTACACTCCCACCAACAGTGTTGAAGTGTTCCCTTTTCCCCGCATCCTCTCCAGCATCTGTTGTTTTTTGAGTTATTGATGATAGCCATCCTGACTGGAGTTAGGTGGTATCTCAGTGTAGTTTTAATTTGCATTTATTTGATGACTAGTGAGGCTGAGATTTTTTTTCATGTGTCTGTTGGATGCTCATATGTCTTCTTTTGAGAACTGTCTATTCATATCATTTGATCACTCTGTAATGGGGCTGTTTGTTTTTTTTCTTTTCGGTACGTTTGAGTTCCTTGTAGATTCTAGATGATAGGCCTTTGTCAGACAAAGAGTTGGCAAATATTTTTTCCCAGTCTGTGGGCTGTCTCCCATTCACAATACCCAGAAAAAAAAAATCAAATACCTCGGCATCATCCTAAGCAGAGACGTGAAAGAACTTTACAATGAAAACTACAAAACACTGCTCAAAGAAATCAAAGATGACACAAACAAGTGGAAAAATATTCCATGCTCATGGATTGGAAGAATCAACGTTGTCAAGATGTCTGTCCTACCAAGGCAATCTATAGATTTAATGCAATACCCATTAAATTGCCGCAGCATTCTTCTCAGATCTGGAAAAGACAATACTGGAATTCATATGGAAACATAAACAACCATGAATCGCCAAAAAATCCTCAGCAAAAAAAGCAAAACAGGAGGTATCACACTTCCAGACTTTAACTATTATAAAGCTACAATAATCAAAACAGCCTGGTGTTGGTACAAGAACAGGCATAAAGACCAATGGAACAGGATAGAGATTCCAGAAGCAAAACCTCAATTTCTCAACCAACTCATCTTGGACAAAGCCTCCACCACCACCGACTGGGGAGAGGAGAACCTATTCAGTGAATAGTGCTGGGAAAACTGGCTGACCACATGCAGAAGATTAAAACAAGATCCCTGCCTATCACCATACATAAAAATCAACTCTAAACGGATCAAAGACCTAAATGTAAAACCTCAAACTATAAAAGCCTTAGAAAATGCGGAGATACCCTTGTGGAAACTGAAACTGGCAACCAATTCCTGATCAAAACCCCAAGCGCCCATGCCATAAGAGACAATATAGACAAGTGGGACTTCATCAAACTGACAAGCTTTTGCAAAGCCAAAGAAACCATCAAGAGAGTGTACCCCACATCTTTAAAAAAATAATAATTTACTATTTGGGACCAGGCACAGTGGTTCATGCCTGTAAACCCAGCACTTTGGAAGGCCAAGGCAGGAGGATTGCTTGAGGCCAGGAGTTCAAGATGAGCACAGGAAAATACAAAGTCCCTGCCTATATAAAAAATAAAAATGAATTACGTTTTTTTATTTAAAAAAGAAAAAGTGATATAAATACAAGAAATAAAGAAATGAAACAACATATAGTCAATTCAGTTTAGATGAAAGAACAAAGGCAATAAAGTGGCAAAAGAATAGTCATTGCAATAAATGTTGGTGGAATAATTGGAAATGTATATGCAAAAACAAAAAATAAACTTGGTAGCATACTTCACTATTTTTTAAAATTTTATTTTATTATAGAGATGTGGGATGCAAGGACTCAAATGAAGTGAAAGGAAAAAAACAACCTCATTAAAAAGTGGACAAAGAATATGAACAGACAATACTTTGCACTATTTAAGAAAATTAACTCAAACTGTATCACTGACATAGATGTCATACTTAAAGTTATGAAACATCTTTTTAAAAAAGACATTGGAATAAAGAATTATGACTTTGAGTTAGGCAAAGTTTTCTTAGCTACAGCACCAAAATTATGATTCATGCAGGAGAAAAAGTGATAAATTGAACTTCATCAAAACAAATACTTCTGCTCTTTAAAAGACACTGTTAGAGGATGCACATAAACCATAAACTTGGAGAACATATTTGCAAAGAATATAACTGACATATCTGATAAAAGATTTGATTGCAGAACACATAAACAACATTTGAAACTTAATAGTAAGAAAACAAACAACCCAATAAACACATGGGCAAAGGATATGAATAAACATTACACCCATGAAGATACAGAGATGGCAAACGAGCACATGAAAAGATACCCAACATAATTCACTAGTCATTAGGGATATGTATCTTAAAACCATAATGAGATGCCAAGACATGCATATTAGAATGACTACAATTAAAAAGAGTGAGCATATCAAGTGTTGACAAGGATGTGGTGAAACTTGTGTGTCATAAGAGAGAACTCTATGTTTAACAATTTGAGTAACTGTCAGGATATTTTCTAATGAAATTTTTACCAGAAGTGTATGAGGGTTTCAGTTGTTTTTCCACATCTTCCCCAACGGTTATTAATATCTGTCTTTTTCATTATATAACTATTATTTCTAGTGGGGGTGAAGTGGTATCTCAATAGAATTTTGATTTGTATTTTGATGATGACTAATGGTGTTCAACAACTTTTCATGTGCTTCTTGTTTATTTGCATATTTTTGTTGGAGAAATGTATATTTCAGATCCTTTGCCCATTTAAAAAAATTGTTGAGTTGTAATAGTTCTTTATCCATTCTGGATACTAGTACCTTATCATATATAATTTGCAAATATCTTCTTTTCTGTGGGTTGTGTTTTCACTTTCCTAATAGTGTACTTTGAAGCACAAGTATTTTAATTTTGAGGAAGTCTACTTCATTTGTTTATTATTTTTATTATCATGGGTTTCTTTTTGTTGTGTGTGTGTGCTTTCGATGTTACATCTAGGAAGGTATTTCCTAACCCAAGGTCACAAAGATTTACTCTTATGTTTTTCCCAAGAGTTTTTTATTTTTACAATTCATTTAAAGTTAATTTTTGTGTATGATGTAGGAAAGGGGCCAACTTAATATTTTTTTCATGTGGATGTTCAGTAGTATCAGTACCATTACTTAAAATGTAGATTCTTTCCTCCAATGAATTGTTTTGGAACCCTCATCAAAAATCAATTGACCAAAAACGTGAGTGTTTATTTCTGGACCCACAATTCTATTCCATTGATCTGTATGTCTATTCTCATTCTAGTGCCACTCAGTCTTGATTATTGTATCTTTGCAGTAAAGGTTGAGATCAGGAAGTGCAATTCCTCCAAATTTGTTCTTCTTTATTGAAGATTGTTTTGGCCATTATGTTGCCCTTTCATTTCCATAGGAATTTTAATAACAGATTGTCAATTTCTGTAACAACAAGAAAATCCAGATGGGATTTTAATAAGGATTATGTTGAGTCTGAAGATCAGTTTGAAGAATATTGTCATTTTAACCAAATTATGTCTTTCAATTGTTAAATATGGGGTGTCATTTCCCTTATTTAAATATTTTAAGATTTTCTTCTGACAATGAGTTTTGAACTCTTTTTGTTAAATTTATTCCTAAGTATTTTATTCTTTTTGGCACTATTATAATTAAAATTTTTTATTAATTTTATTTTCAGATTGTTTCTTTTTCGTCCAGAGAAATACAGTTGACTTGTGTATATTGATCTTGTATTCTGCAAACTTGCTGAGCTCATTTTCTAGCTACAATAGTTTTTTTGTGGATTCATTTGTATTTTCTGCATACAAAATTCTGTCATCTGCAAAGAGGTCGTTTTTTTCTTTATTTTTAATCTGGATATCTTTTATTTTAATTTCTTGCCTAATTGTCTGGGCTAGAAACTCCAGTACAATGTTGAATAGAAGTGAGAAATTTAAGCATACTTTTCTTGCTCCTAGTCTTAGGGAGAAAACTTTCAATTTTTCACCACTATGTATGATGTTATCTGTAGATTTTTCATAGATGCATTTTTATCAAGTTGAAAACATTCCCTTCTATTCCTAATTTGTTGAGTGTTTTTTGTCATGAAGTGCTATGACTGAATATTTGTGACCCCTTCCTCTAAAATTCACAAGTTAAAATCCTACCTCATGAATGTGATGGTAGTAGGAGGTTAGGTCATGAAAGTGGTATCCTCATGAATGGGATTAGTGTCCTTATAAAAGGGACCCCAGAGAGCTCTATTATTCTATTTCTGCCATGTGAGCATTCAATGGGAAGGTTCAGTCTGCAACCAAGAGGAGCCTTCATAAGAATCCAACCGTGTTGGCACCCTGGCACCCTTATCTTGGACCTCTAGCCTCCCAAACTGTGAGAAATAAATTTCTCTTGTTTATAAGTGATTCAGTGTAAGGTATTTTGTTATAGCAGCGTCAAATTACTAATACATGAAGGAATGTTAAATTTTTGCCAAATGATTTCCCTGTGTCTATGGAGATTATTATGCAGGTTTGGTCCTTTATTCTATTGATAAGTTGATAGTTGATGCTCTGATGTCAAACCAACCTTGCATTCCTGGGATAAATCCCAGTTGGTCATGGTTTATCATTCTTTTTATATGTTGTTGTATTTTGTTTGAAATCTTTGACATAAGATGTATTGAAACATGACCCTCTCTTTGCATCATGTTATGCTAGTGTCTAGTCTTCCTCAGCAGATAAACTTTAGGAAAAAGAGTTGTCTACATTTGTTGTCTGCATTACCTCACCTCTTATTTTCTTCTCAATCCAGTCTCAATTTATGGCACCACCATCTTACTGAAATTGTCCTTGACAAAGCCATTTGTAACCACAAGGTCATTAAATCCAAAACACACTTTTGAGTCCTCATTTTACTTGACTTTAATTTTTTAAAATTTATATTTTATTTTAAAGATGTGGAGTGTAATTTAGGATTAGAGATACAAGTGGACATCATACAAGTAAAGTTTGGACCTTCCTTTGTTTCCCACTTTGCCTAGTTTGAGATCAGGCACCCTTATTGATGTTGTGCTCTCCCCACTTACTTGACTTTTCAACAATATTTGATACAGCTAACCTCCCTCCTTCTGGAATTCCTCTTTCTTTTAATGTTCATTATACCATACTTCCCTGATTTTCCTCCTATATTATAACTGTGTTTCCTCAATGGCTTTTGACAGCTCATATATTTGTATTAAACCTCTAAATGATTGAGTTTCCCAAAGCTTAATCCTAAACACTTTTCTCTTTTAAGAGAGCTCATATATGCCTATGATGTCAGCTAAATTTTTATGCTTATGACTCCTCAAATTTATTTCTAGTTTGGATCTTCTTTATTGAATTTCACCTACCTTCTCAATTTTTCTATTTGATGCTTCATTGACTTAAGCCTCGGATTCAACATTACCCAAACTAAATTATCTACCTCATTAAAACTGCTTTTTCTGCGTTGATTGTAGGCTTCATGAGACCAGAGACCTTGTCTGTCTTGGTCACTGTTGTCTCTGTAGCATCTAGAAAAACTGCCCAGCTCCCCACAGGAGCAATAACCAATAAGTAAACAAATAAATGAATAATGATGTTCTAAAAATTCAAATACTCCTCTTAGCAAAAGACCTATAACTATGTTTAAGGAACTATTTATTTTAGTGTTTATTACTCTATATAACACACTAAGTTTCTCTGTACAGCAACAGTGGTTTATTATGATCCATTTGTAGAGAAGTGCCCAAATAAGAAAAGGCTTACTTTCTTTTCCTTTTAAAAATCAAATCAATTTTGTTTAATATTTTAAATATATTTTTTTAAATAGAATAAACTTACAAGAAAATACACAGGCCTTAAGAGTACAACTTGATGAATTTTCAGAAACTGAACATGCTCATGTGACCAGTGCCCAGATCACTAAACAAAACATAAAAGCATTTCAGATGCACCGTCATGTCCCCTTCTAGTTACTACATCTTCCCTCAAGGTAACCATTATCTTGAATGTTATCAGAATAAATAAATTTGCCTTTTTTTGTACTTTGTATCAGTGGAATCATACAGAATGTACTCTCCTAGGTTCAATTTCTTTTACTAAACATTTATATTCATGAGATTAATTCATGCTGCTGTCTCAAGTTATAACTTATTCATTCTTTTTGTCCCATAGTATACCTTTGTGTAAGCATACCACAATTTATTTGTTCAATTTACTGTTGATGGGCATTTAGGTAATTTGCAGTTTGGGGTTATGACAAGCAGTGCTGTTTTAAACATTTTGGTGCTTATCTAAAAAGGATAAAATTAAATACAAATTCTACATTATTAGATATCAGTATACATTTAGCTACAGATTTGGTTCAAAAGTCAAAGTGCTTGAGTTCAAAATCTTAAAAAATGGTCTACTTGTGGAATATCTATACAAGAAAAATTATAAACTTTATTGGGGTACTTTACAAGTATTAAAATAAATGGAGGGGTATAATATGCTTATGGATTGGAAGATTCAATGTTATAATGTATTATTTCCTTATTATTTTACTCATAGTTTAAGGGAAAACTGATCCATAGCAAACATTGCTCTACCACTTACTAGTTGTGCAGTTTTCAATAGATTACTTAACTTATCTCTATCCCAGTTTCTCATGTGTAACATATAGATTACAGTAGTAATAGTAATAATAGTAGTAATAGAAGAAGCAATAATAGTGATAATAATGATAGTAGCAGTAGCTGCCTTATAGGGTTGCTGAGAAGATTGAGATAAAACTCATATAACAGAAGAGTACCTAAAACATAGAAAAATTCAAGTACTAGTTATTATTATTGCAAAGTTAATAAACACTAGTCCTTTTTACACCCACACTATGCAATTTATATCTGTAAATCAAAATACATTTATTCTTGAATACGAATATGGAAAACATAGTGGTAAATTTTGAAATCTAAACAGTTTAAATTTTAATCAAATGTCTATCTTTTGCTGAAATGGCAATGATGATGATATTAACACTCACATAGGTCAGTTCTGAATATTCACTGTGCCCAAGTACATTGATTTGATCTTTACAAATTGCATAAATGTATTTATTATCACATGTAACCTCAAACTATGTACATCTATTATGAATCAATACATTTTTTAAAGTAAGAAAAAAAAATAAAACGAGTGCTTGAGTATGTAGTGGTGGTAGTTATTATCTCCTTGCAGGTAATTAAAAATCCCAAGTTTCCAAATAAGATAATCAAAACAGACACTCAGGCTTCAGGCTTTCCACATTTTTCATTGTCCATAGTATGCAAAAGGCAAAATTTCAAAACCAGTTTTATATGAGGAAGGAACCATATTCCTTGACTTTAAAGAAAAATAAAAGAGAAATTACCATTATTTTAAGTTTTACAATTTTTCTAGAAATTAAATAATGTTAAGAAGTATTTTCTCTTCTTTTTCACAACTTCTTAGTCTTAATACTGCACAGAAAAGTATCAGGAACTAGATTGAATTGAAATAGCTATCTGAGGCCGGGCGCAGTGGCTCAAGCCTATAATCCCAACATTTTGGGAGGTTGAGACGAGAAGATTACCTGAGTCCAGAAGTTCGAGACCAGCCTGGGCAACTTGGTGAGACCTCGTTTCTACAACAAATCAAAAAAATTAGCCGAGCATGGTAGTATGCCCCTAAAGTTCTGGCTACTTGGAAGGCTGAAGTGAAAGGATCGCCTGAGCCCAGTAGGTTGATGCTGGAGTGGCCTTGAATGTGCCACTGCACTCCAGCCTGGGCGACGAAGTGAGACTCCAAAAGAAAGAAAGAAAGAAAGGAAGAAAGAAAGAAAGGAGGGAAGGAAGGAAGGAAGGAAGGAAGGAAGAGAAAGGAAGGAAGGAAGGAAGGAAAGGAAGGAAAGGAAGGGAAGGAAGGAAGGAAAGAAAGAAAGAAAAACGAAGGAAGGAAGGAAGAAAGAAAGAAAAAAGGAGAAAGAAAGAAAAAGCCATCTGTTTTCCATGTATGGGCTTTGTATGCTATGACAGGGCTTACTTGATCAAGTGCAAAGGGACCATAGTAGTTGCTGGTGAAGAGCAGAGAACGTCATTTAATCTGTGAAGATTATAACTCTAGCACACTGTCACACAGTCACACAGAGTAGCCCAAACTGAACAGCATATTGAGTATAGGTAGTAAGACAGGCAAAGAACAAGTAGACACTTAAACCAGATCATATTTTTTGGCTGCTATAATAACCGCCACTTTAAATCACTTGAACATCAAGCCCAAGACACTTTTAAGGTATAGAAACACTAGTTGAATTGTACAATATCTTATGAGCTATATATAACAGCTGTCACAAGGTATAGCCCGGGAATTCACTTCTCTAACTTGTGGGGACTTTTTGAGTTTTTGCTCACATTTTGAGCAAAATCTTTGCTCCTAAATTGAGAAAAATTACTTCTGTCACACGTATTTTTGTCAAATGTAAGCTTTTGATTCTCTTTTAATCTGCTATTTTTTTTAAAAAAGCATTTCACAAAAGTTTCTGAACTCATGATATGCCACATATCATGGTGTATAATGTGGGGGATGTACATTCTTTCCTTTGAGAGCTCATGTTCCACAGGGGAAATATTAAATCTGTTCAAACAGCAGTAGGATGATATGTGAAGAGCACTGTCTTTGGAGCATACAGAACTAGGTTCAAGTTCTAGCTCCTCTTCTTATTAAATGAGGAACCCTGGACAAGGTTTTCTGTCTCTCTGAATCTCAGGTTCTTTATTTATAAAAGAGAGATAAGAGAGTACAGATATGTTGGAAAATTAAAATAGATAAGATACATACAATACTTAGGACAGGCACATAAATGGTGCTTGAAAAATGTTAGCTATTATTGTTTTTGTTGTGTTGCTATTATTATATTTGGTGCTGAAGATGGGAAAGATTCCAACTGGAAGGAAAATCTAGGAAGACTTGTTGAAAAAATTGAATATGGCTTTTGGAGATAGATACTTAAAATTAAAATGACTAGAGGAAAGAAAGAGGGAGCTGGTCTTCAAAACTGAGGAATGCATACAAACCTAGAGAAAGGCATGAAAGAAAAGACACCAGGTTTTTGACTTTGATTACCTCCAAAAATGAGGAAAAGGGGGAGATTATAAGCATTTTTTAAATGTATCATCTTTGGATGGTTTTAGCTATTTTGACTAGCTTTTATATTTTTTTATAAAAGTTTATTAAAGAAAATTATTTTCTAAAACTTCACAAGACAAAGGAAAGAGCATAGAGGTAAGAAAACATGGGAGTAGGAAGAAGTGTGGCCAGAGTATACAAAGTTATAAGGTAGAATAGAGCCAGCTTATAGAAAATGACAGTTGAAGTTTGAATTCTTCTGTCTACGCTTCTGGGATCCGTGGAATGTTTTTGAATGGAGAAATGGCATAAGAAAGCCTGTTCTCTTCCTGGGATTGAAGACATTTTCATCTGGAGCTTTTTGGTTGAACAGCATTCCAGGTGTTTTCTGCAGATTATCCAGGTCTCCCTTGGCTTCGCCTTTAGCTTTTGAATGAGTGGTAGGCATGGCTGTCATGACCATGAGACTACAGACTCTGTGAGGGCATGGATTATGACATCTGCATCACTACAGCCCATCCAACTTCTCACACCTACCCCACAGCCTAATCCCAAGGAAGCTGGCAATAGATGCTTACTGCAATGGAATGGGAACTGACTTTTGCTATGACAGTTTCTTTGGTGTGTCTCTGACATAAAACACCTCTCTTCCTTAAGCCCATAAATTGAGGAATAAGGCAGAATCTTCATAGTTATGAATTACTTCCTAACTAGTAAAACAGCAGAAAGGCCCACAAAATTTCCTATAAGGCAGAAGCTTCATTATTACAATTATAATAAAAAGCAATGACTTGCCAGACCACAACCCACACCAGTCATAAAGACCCTCTAACAAGGCTCCTTGGAGGCCATTCCTGGCTCTGGGACCACAGGCCAGATTCAAGTCTGTCTTAGGGTATTCCTTTGCTAGACTGTAGCTTACACCCCTCCCTGTGATGCCTCTGTTCTATTGTACACATCAAAGTTGGGCTACAGAAAGCAGAGCAGGCAAGCCCTAATCTCCAAGTGTGCCTGAGAGAACGATGTGCCAGCCAGCCTAAGAAAATGTTTATCTCTTGCCATCCTTATTCTCAAAGAGTGGATGTGATTTATTGTTGACAGTACTCCTATTGGAATCTGTCCTTTTTCTGGACAACATGTTTGAAAGCTACACTGAGTCACTGCCTTGGATCTGTATCCTTACAAACACACTGTGTGATAAATTAAACATTGATGATCTCTAAGCCGTGGACTTTTTGCTCCACTGTACCAGTTGTGATATTTCACAGATTGTAGGGTCAAATCCATTTATCAGTTGACGTGTAATGATCTTGGCAGGCACTTGCACTGCTAAGCATAAGAAAACTCTGTGTGATAATGTAGAGGAGAAATTATTGCTCAAAAAATGACTTTCATATTTCTGCAAAATAAGGATTTCCAGACACATTTGTGTTTGCTGTTAATGATATATTGGTGATTATTGTTTTGAAGACATTGTAGAAGCATTACATGATGAGACTTGCTCTTTGTTAATTCAGCAAGGATCAGAAGGCTGGGTTGGCAACATGGTGGTGGCTTCCTCCCAAGTACCTGCGTGCTTCTCTGGCAGCGGATCCAGAGCCTTGCTGGAAGCAAACTGGGGATCAGGGTTTGAACATCAAGGGTTTAACACCTTTGTGGAAAGGGTCAAAGAAAAGAAAAGAAAAGGAAAACTATCAGTTGTTGAACTCCTATTACACGCCAGAATGTGAATAGGCCCATTACATATATTATTTAATTTAAGCCTTACAAGTACAGTGAAAGGTAGCTAGTATTCTCCCTATTTATTTACTGCTTTTAAAGCAATACACAATAATCTATTGCATCAACAGATGAAAAAAGAAAAAAATCACATAATTGTATCAACAGATACAGAAAAAGTATTTGACAATATTTAACACTTGTTTATGGCAAAATTTCTCAACAAAGTAGAATTAAAAGGGAACACTCTCAACTTAATAAAGAACATATAGAAGAAGCCTACAGCTAATATACTTGATGAAAAACTGAATGCTTTCCTACTAAGATTGAGAATAAGGCAAGGATGTCCACTCGCACCACTCCTTTTCAGCATCGTACTGGAAATACGAGATAATACAATAAAACAAGAAAAGGAACTAAAAGATATACTGCTGAAGAGGAATAAATAAGTCTTTTTTTACATAGATAGCATGACCAACTATGCAGAAAATCTGAAATAATGGACAAAAAAATTCTTGTGACTAATAAGAAATTATAAGAAGGTTGCAGGAATTCAATAATTTTCCTATCTATAAGCAATGAACAAGTAGAATTTGAAATTAAAACCACATACCTTTTACATTAGTACTTATAAAAATGAGATAATTATATATAAGTCTAAAAAATGTACAATATCAATATGAGGAAAGCTACAAATTCTGATAAAAGAAATCAACAAAGGAATAATTAGAGACATGTTCCATGCTCATAAATAGAAAAACAATATTTTCAAGAGGTTAGTTCTTCCTAACTTTGTAGATTCAAAACAATCCCAATCAAAATCCCAGCAAGTTATATTGTGAATGTAAACATATTGATTTTGGAGGGGAAAAAAAGAAAAGAAAAGAAAAATTCAGAATAATCAACCCAATATTGAGGGAGAAGAGCAAAGTTGGAAGATTGACACTACCCGACTTTAATATTTACTTATAAATCTACAGAAATCAAGACAGTGCAGTATTGGTAAAATACAGACCAGAGAGGCCAGAAATAAACCAATATAAATATAATCAACTGATCTTTAACAAATAATAAAGGCAATACAATGGAGAAAAGACAGTTTTTTTAACAAATTGTTCTGGAACAATTGGACATGTACATGCAAAAAAAAAAAAAAAAGAATTCAGAACAGACCTTACACATTTACAAAAATTAACTACAAATGTATCATAGACCTAAATGTAAAATCTAAAACTATAGGACTCCAACGAACTTATGCTCAACACCAAATCCTGGCAAGAATGCATAGCAACAGGAATTCCCATCCATTGCTGATGGAATGCAAGGAGGTATAACCACTTTGGAAGGTAGTTTTGCAGTTTCTTATAAAATGAAACATAGCCTTACCATAGGATCCAGCAAACATATTTCCTGTTATTTACTCATATGAAGAGTAAACTTATGTCCGCACAAAAACCTGAACATAGATGCTATGGCAGCTTCATTATAATTGTCAAAACTTGGAAGCAACCAAGATGTTCTTCAGTCAGTGAATGAATAAGCACAATAGTATATCCAGACAATGGAATATTATTCAGCACTAAGAAGAGAAAAGCTACTATCAAGTCATGAGAAGACATGGAGGAAACCTAAATGCATATCATTAAGTAAAATAACCCAACCTGAAAAGTTTCCAAACCATATGGTTCCAGCTACATGATATTCTTGAAAAGGTAAAACTATGGAAACGTTAAAAAGATCAGTGGTTGCCAGAGGTTAGTTAGGAAGGGGGAATGAATGGGCAGAACATAAAGGATTTTTAGGGCATTGAAACTATTCTGTATGATGCTAAAATGGTAGATGCATGTCACTATACATTTGTCAAAACGCGCAGAATGTAAGCATGAACCCTATTGTAAGCTATGGACCCTGGGTAATGATGTGTCAATGCGGGCTCATGAAATGTAACAAATGTACCACTGTGGTGGGGATGTCAATAGTGGGGGAAGCTATGAGTGTGTAGAAGAAAGGGATATATCGGAACTCTAGACTTTCCACTGTTTTCCTGTGAACCTAAAACTGCTCTAAAAATAAAATCTTTTTTAAAAAAACATTATAATAAAACAATAAATGAGAAAGCAGGGGAAGAAATTTAAGAAATCTGCCCATGATCACACAGTAAGAAGTCAATCTAACAGCAAAGAGATTTTAACAGTCTTAATTTGAAGGTGCTTAGCCCGCTAGTCTGTGCTCTGGGAAGAGAGATCAAGTTTGAATGAAAAAATGTGTAAAGACATATGTGCATTTTTCTGGACAGACTTTCTCTCACTTCCATGGAAATTCACAAACGGTTAAGAACCACATCGAGACCCGCCTGGGCAAGCGAGACCTCATCTCTACAATAAATCAAAAAATTAGCCGGGTGTGGTAGCGCGCACCTGTAGTTCCAGCTACTTGGAAGGCTGAGGCGGAAGGATCGCTGGAGCCCAGCAGG
>CAUYQG010199225.1:0-18622 GCA_963574415.1 Tarsius wallacei | reverse complement strand
CAAAGCACATATTGAACTTTCTTTGAAGAACAATTTTAAAAATTAAAACTAAGTAATGAACTAAGAAAGAGATTCCTATCTGCCCTCCTAGGGATTTGCTCGTTTTCCTGCCAGCTGCCTTTCTGAATATTCTTTTTTTTTAAGAAAGTAGGATTTATTGAGAGGACAGAAAAGCTCCCACAGTGGGAGGGGAACCCAGGGGGTTGCCCTAGTCTTGATTTTAAGAGGTCCTGAGGACAGTAGACGTTAGTTGGTTGCATGAGTGGATGACTGTTGAAAACAGTTTAGGTGCCCACATGTATTTCCCCACGGATGACATGGGCCTCTTGCTTTCAGGGTCGGCGTCCCCTACAAGCTGGCGCTTTCTGCTGGGCGCCAGGGGTGCGTTCCTGGCTGGTGGTCCTCACCTCTGCTGTCGAGGAAAGGTAAGCAAGACCTGACACGCCAACATCAGCCCAGCGGCGGGGTGGGGCTCCAGCGCAGGCTCTGGCCCTCGCCCGCCAGTGCCGCCCCTATCACACACCCCTGGCCCGAGAGTCGCCATCGTCCCCTCCCGCTCGGACGCCTGTCCCTCCACCCGCCCTCAGGGTTTCCGCGGCCCAGGACTGCGCACCCCTTCTTGGACTGGGTAGCGTCTCTCCGCCCGAGTCTGGTTTGGGTAACGGGGACGTCCCAGGGCCCCACTCCTCCTCTCCTTCTTGCGGGGCGTAGAAGGGGGGCGGGGTGCCGAGCGGTGGCAGGGTGCGGCCACGTCCAAGTCCCGCGCCACCCGGCTCAGGCGCCCGCGGGGGTCCCCCGCCCGCCTCCCGCCCACGTGGCCGGCCCGGCTTCCCCGCCCCCTGCCCCGCCCCGCCCCTCCCCGGGGAGCCGCCCCCGCAGCCGCCGCCACAGCGCCGCGGCCGCGGTGCGCTCTCCAGCCCGGCGGGGCAGAGGCAGCGCGGGTCCCGAGGTGAGTGCGGACGGCCAGCCGGGATCCTCGCCCCGCTAGACGCTCCCCGGCTGGACCCCGGCCAGATCCCCCGGAGCGAGACCCTCTTCCCGGCCGCACCCTCCGCTGCCTCCACCCACACCCGCCCCCACCCGAGCCGGACCCCCACCGCCGCCTCCGCGCTACCCCCAGGTCGTGGCGCCCTCTGCGGGCCCTGGTCGGGGGCACGCGGAGCGCACGGGGGCGCACTGGGCGCAGGTGGGTAGTGCCCCCGCCTGCTCCGACCAGCCGCCGCTCCTGCTGGACACCCTGACTCCGGTCCCCTGGCAGCCCCTAGGGCAAAAACTCCCGGAGCCACCTCCGAGGAGGGAGGCGCCACCTGCCCTGGGACGCGCCCCTTTCCCTCAACTTTCTTCTCCTGCCCCGAGGGGCGCTCGCAGGTCAGCGAGGCGTCGGGCGCCGCCGCTGGTGGCTCCTGGGGCCGCGGGTCACCTCGCTGCGCGGGCGCCGTCCCAGCCCGCCCCTGCCCGGTGCTGGCGGCTGCATCTTTTAAACGGAGCGGCCAGACTGTCCCGAGACAGGAGGCGAGGGTGGGGGGCGTCGAGGAGCGAAGATGAATGTGGGTGTCCCGGGGGCAGGGGCGGGCGAGCGTTTTCTGAGGTTGGAAATGAGTCCCCTGGGGCTCCGCCGCAGCAGAGAGCTGCTTTCCATTGTCGGCAGCTTCTCGTGCAGGGCCTGAACTGGGCGGAGTGCTCCCAGGGGACTCGCTGGGTTTGTCGCGGGGACCAGGCTCGCTCCCAGCCTTGGGCAAGGCTGTGAGGACTGCCAGACAGTAGTTGTCCTGACTGCGCCCGGCATGGAGTTGTTTTTAAGCATTTCATGCAGTACAAGAAGCTGAGCTGCATAGTCTTGGGCAATTCACTTCACCTATCTATGCCTAGTTCCCTCATCTGTACAATTGAGGTGATAATAGTACAAACCTTAAAGGCTTGTTTAAGTCTAAAGTGCTTAAACTAGTGACAGGTACAAAGTAAATTCTGTGTGTGTTAGTCACTCATTATTATTGCTGACACCTAACATGCATCCGTGTCCCCTGCTGCTCCCCCGAGGTGCGAGGTACATGTGCAGGCTCTTGTTTCTTTGTCGTCTTCTGCTAAGGATCTGACATTATTCACACAGTAGCCCTGGCACTGTGTCCTTGGGCTTTGCAAGTAACACCTCTTATAATTAACCAGCCTAGTGCAAAGTGTATCTCAGAACATGGGATTAGAGATGACCTTTGTCAAGGACACTGCTGGGAATAGGATCTTGGACCTTCTCTGGAAGCTCTGGAGTGTGATTGGATGTTTGACTCTCCAGGGTGGGGTAAGGGGTGGGGTGGAATGAATGAGGTCTCACTTGATTCCTTTAGGCCTTGGGCTGCCAGACAGGCTGACATCCTCTGTCTCTGTGAGTGTAGGAGTCCAGAGGCCTGATCTTGTTCCCTTCTCCCCCATTTGTTCATCTCCAGCAGATTGTCCCTTCCATCAGTGTATCTCCCTGGGCTGTACCTGTTTAGTTTCTTGTTTCTTTCTTCTTCTTTTTCTCTTTTTTTTGAGTTGAAGTCTCTGTAGCCCAGGCTGGAGTGCAGTGGCACTCTCACGGCCACTGCAGCCTCTACCTGCTGGACTCAGGTGATTCTTCTGCTGCAGTCTTCCAAGTAGCTGGAACTACAGGTGTATGCCACCATGTCTGGCTAATTTTTTGATTTATTGTAGAGACGAGGTCTTGCCAAGTTGCCTAGACTGGTCTCAAGCCCAGGGCTCAGGCAGTCCTCTTACCTCTGCCTCCCAAAGTGCTGGGATTGCAGGCTTGAGCCACCGCGACCCACCTTAGCTTCTTTCTGCTTGGCAATTTAGTCTCTTTCTTCCTGAGCCCCACAGACATGAGTTCTGAATCTGGGACCCTGTGAACCTCTTGAAATATACATGAGTTGGTTGGAGCAGTGCATATTTTTCCAAGGTTTTGCCTTACATCATATGCTCCTAGAGGCCTGTGTCCCACAAAAGTGGACTTAGCTGCTGATAGGGAGCTGTAGCGTCTAACCCCCTGGCCAGTGCAGGCTCTGATTTTTAGGGGACTGAGAGAATGTTGCGCACATGTTCCTCTGTGCCCTCGCTCAGGGCACACTTTCCAGTGGAAGATTCAGATCTACCTCGACCCGAGGTCAGTTGGGAGAATGGAAGGCAGACTGTGAGGTTAGTTTGTTGGCTTGTGGTGGGGCCTTTGAGATGGGATGCAGTTCATGGAAATTTGAGTTTAAGTTGTCAGGAGATGTCTCAGTGCCTTTGCACTTGCTGTTCCCCCTACCTTGCACACATACTCCTCCACCACTTCTTCTCATGTCCAGCACTTTCTTGCCCTTCAGCTCAGATGTCCTCTCTAGAGATGGTCTTTCTGACCACTGTGTCTGAAGCACCGCCATTTCTCCATCAGTTTGTCACATCCTCCTACTGTATAATTATTCATGGAGCTTACCTGAAATGATCTTATGCATATATTTATGAGTTTATTGTCTGTATCCACCCAGAGCAATGTTGGATCCAAGATGGTAGAGGTGTTGTCCCATTCACCACTGGCCCCTGGTATCCAGCAGAAGCTCAGTAAGTGTTCCTGAGTGACACAATGAACGAACACACACTGAGTGAGGAGAGGTGAGACTGGAGAGTTTTTAAGAGTAGTGAAATGCAAAGGAACTCTCTGCTGGTCAAAAGCTCAGGGTTGAAAGTGACCGTTAAGGTCGCATAGTCCCTCTCCAGTTTAAACCACCTCTACAACATCTTTTCCTACTTGTTGCCTGCCCTAGCTTGAATCCTCTGGTGACAGGAAACTTATCACCTCCTGAGACAGCCTGTTCCATTGGAGAAAAGATGTGGGGGGCAGAGAACCAGATGTAGGCTGAGCATAGTTCTCATGCCTGTAATACTGACACTTTGGGAGACCAAGGCATGAAGATCAGTTGAACCAAGGAATTCAAGACCAGCCTGGGCAACATAGAAGAACTTTGTCTCTTCAAAAAAATAATTTTAAAAAATCAGTCAAGTGTGGTGATGCATCTGTAGTCCCCAGCTACTTGGGAGGCTGAGGCGGAAGGATGTCTGAGCCCATAAGCTTTAATTGTGCCACTGCACTCCAGCCTAGGTGACACAGTGAGATCCCTACTCAAAAAAAAAAAAAAAGAACCAGATGTAGTCCCTGTACCACTCTGATGAGGACAAGAGGTGGCCTCCTACATGCTACCGTTCCAGCCTCCTGCTCTACTTTGCATCCTGACTACTCTTCATTCATCCATCAATATTTATTCTAGAAACCTGTCTCTACTTCTCTGCCATCTCTAAGGTTCCTGAGCCCCTGATCAAGTCTCAATATGCTGCTGAATCATGTGTCACCAGAGATAGCCTGAGGCAAAGAGGCATTAAGTGGAAAGGCCATTGCCATAGTTTAGAAACCGTAAAGGCCAAGTTCTGTGTTGTTTAGGCACCTGTAACTGCATTGGGCTGAGGTAGGGGGTTCTATTTTTTTCACTCTTGTTCTGTCTTTGGATTTTGGAATCATTCCTTAACCAATTAATGTGGTCCTAGTTCTGTTTTAAAAATTAATCCTGGCTGGGCGCAGTGGTTCAAGCCTGTAATCCCAGCACTTTGGGAGGCCAAGGTAAAATTGCCTGAGCCCGTGATTCGAGAACAGCCTGGGCAACTTGGTGAGACCTCATCTCTACAATAAAAATAAAAAAATTATCTGGTTGTGATAGTATGCACCTGTAGTATTGGCAACTTGGAAAGCTGAGACAAGGATTGCCAGAGCCCAGCAGGTCGACACTGGGGTGGCCGTGAGCGTGCCACTGCACTCCAGCCTGGGTGATGGAGTGAGACTACAACTCAAAAAAAAACATTAATTCTTAGACCTATTTTCTTGGAAAAAGTGACATCATTTCTTAATGGTTTGTACAGATATTCTCTAATTGTTATCATTTTACATGTACAGGTTAAAACCCGAGTAAAAATGAGATATGTTTATATATGATTCTTTTGAGTCACTTCAAGCTTCTTCATGGAATATTCCCAGTATGGTGGATGAAGTGGGGTCTCCTGGTGACAAATTTTGCTTTGTTCTTCACTTTGGTGAAAATTGTCGATTCAGTTATAAAATTTTTTTTCATTAAAAAAAAACTGGCTGGGCTCGGTGGCTCAGCCTGTAATCCTTTGCCTTTGGGAGGCTGAGGTGAGTGGATTGCCTGAGCCCGCGGGTTCGAGACCCGCCTGGGCAACTTGGCGAGACCTCATCTCTACAATAAATTAAAAAAATCAGCCGGGCGTGGTAGCGCGTGCCTGTAATTCCGGCTACTCGGAAGGCTGAGGCGGAAGGATTGCCAGAGCCCAGCAGGTCGAGGCAGCGGTGGCCAGGAGCGGCCACTGCACTCCAGTCTAGGCGACAGTGAGACTCCAACTCAAGAAAAAAAAAAAAAACTGTCTTCAAGAATACAGATCAAGTAGATGCTTTCTTGGACTGCTTTCTGAATGCCAGTACTCCTCCTGGAGGTGCTGCATAAGCTGCTGGCATGAAGAACCCCACACTGTCTGGACAGCTCATAGTGAATTTGCAGCTGTGGTCCCTGACTCCTCCCAAGGACAGCACTGTTGGCATGCTGTGGGGTCTGCCTCTGATGGGCCCAGATTGATTGCTGTTGTTTCTGTTTAGCAGGCAGTTCCGGCCAAGGGGGAGCCCAAGCAGGATTGCTGTGTGAAGACGGAGCTGCTGAGAGAAGGTAAGGGCAGTGTTTGCTGGCGGCAAGAGCTGGCTTTGCTCCGCACTGGAGGGCCTGTGGCTCTTCCTGCCCTCCTGTGCCCCAGCCTCTGTCTTTGCTTTATCCAGGTTTGCGTTCTAGTTTCTAATCTCCCCCATTTCTAAATAGACACAGTCACACAGGCACACACAGAAGATCTGCTAGAGAAGGAACAAACTTATCCAAGTACGAAAAGCAAAACCCCTGCAAGTCCTTGTCCTATAGCTCACCCAGAAAATTCAAGGTGAGTGATCACACACGTTGATAGTGGTGTTTTGTTCATCTCACTGAAAACTGGAAACCACGCAAGTGATCTCACCGGGTAACAAGGTATGGATAGACAGACCATGGGTGCACTGCACAGTGAGATGGCGGTTCAGCGACGCAGCGCCACAAGCTGCATGATTCTTGCAGTGGTACGGATGATGCTAATGTACTTTGCTACTAAGTGAAGGAAGCCAGACCCAAAAGGCCACAGACCCTGTGAAACCACCTATACAGCAGAGGCTTGGAGAACACAAGAGGGCGGCATTTGGGGCGGTGAGCTGCTCTGTAAGGCATGCTGGTGCTTAGCTCTTGAAGGTTAAGGCCTGCCTGTAGAACTGGGCACCACCAGAGTATCCCCCAGGAGGCAAGGGCACCCAGGCAACCAGAGACCAGTGTCCTGTCAGCTTAGGGCTGCTTTGTTGTGTTCGTGTTTTACATCAATAGCCATCTAGTCCCGTGACTAAGATGTCGACCACTTGGGACTCCACTGGACACCCGTGTGATTGCTAGGATCTCCTTTTCATCTGCTCAGACTTCTTTTGTTTGACTCACATGTAGGACTTCTCCTGAACAAGGTGTATTTCCCCATTTATTTAGTTTTTTTAATTAACTTCTCTCAGCCTCACGTATTTTCCAGTGTACAGGTCTTGTACCTCTTCTTATTTTGTATTTTCTTATGCTTTTGTAAATGTTGTGTTTAAAGTTTTACTTACTAATAGTTCATTGCTAATAAATACAGACTTGGAATTTATATTTTGTAATTAAACTTTATTTTGAAACAGTTTTAGAGTCACAATTTTAAGAACAGATGCTGAGGTCTCATGTGCCCTTCACCCTGTTCCACGAGGCGTAGCATCTTGCAATACTGTTAGTACGGAATCGCAGCCAGGAGAGTGATGTTAGCACAGCCCGCCAGTCTTGCCCACAGCCCTCCAGGTGTGCATGTGCTCGCTTGGGTGTGTGCGTTTACTTCTAGGCACTTTTCTTATGTGTGTAGGTTGGTGTATCCACACCATAGCCAAGGTCCAGGACTGTCCTCCTCACCACAGGCCTCCTTCGGCTTGCCCTGTAACAACTCTATCGCCCCCATCCCTCCTTTTATTTTCTGGCAGCCACTAATCTGTTCTTTGTTTCTATAGGTTTTTCTATGTAAATGATCTTATATACTAGGCAACCTTTTGGAATTGGCTTTTTTTCACTTGGTATAATTCCCTGGGGATTCATTCAGATTGCTTCATGGATCAATAGTTTTTTATTCCTGAGTAGTGTTTCATGGTATGAATGTACCACAGTTGGTTTAACCATTTACCTGTTGGAAGACACGTGTGTCGTTCTTATTTCTTGTCTGTTACAGTCAAGCTGGTATGAACGTTTATGTTCACATTTTTATTTGGATGTAAATTTTCATGTCCCTGAGATAAATGCCCACAAATGCAATTGCTTTTGTCTGGTAAGTGTATGTTTAATTTTATAAGAAACTGCCAGAATGTTTTCCAAAATAACTCCGCTGTTTGACATTCCCAGCAACAATATACATGGGTCTCAGTTTCGCCACATCCCATTTGTCCATCTTTTTATTTACAGCCATCGTAAGGATGTGAAGTAGTTTTTCATTGTGGGCTAGCTTTGCTACTGTTTGGCTTTGAGAATTCCTTATATATTCTAGATGTCATTCCTTTGTCAAATATGTGATTAGAAAACATTTTCTCCCAGTCTCTAGCTATCTTTTCATTCTTTTCACATGGACTTTGTAAAAGTTTTTAATTTTGATAAAATCTAGTTTGCCAGATTTTCTTCTTGTGGATTATACTTGTGGTGTCAAGGCTAAGATTGTCTAGCTTTAGGTCTCGATAACTTTTTTCTAAAAGTTTTATAATGTACATTTGCATTTCTTTTCACTTTTGAGTTAAGTTTTATATAAGGTGTGAGGTTTGGGTCGAGGTCCATTTTTATAATAAGTCTTAGATTCTGTAGCCTTTCTAAACTCAGTCATTGGTTCTTCAATTGAGCCTTCGTTCAAGTTCCTTTGGGTATTCTACATTCAGGATCTTGTCAACTATGAGCAAGTCTGCTGCTGCTTTGTAGCATGAATGCTTTTTTTTCTTGCTTGATTGCCTTGGCCAGAATCGTCCGATGACGCTGCATGGAAGCAGTGAGAGTGGACACCCTGCCCTTGTTCCTGTGTGAGGGAGGAAGCGTCCACCTGTCGCCAGGAAGTGTGATGTTAGCTGTGGGTCTTTTTGCATGGATGCCCTTTGTCAGGCTGAGGACGTTCTCTTTGCTTTGAATTTTTATCCAAAATTAATGTTGTCGGATGCTTTTTCTGGATTTCTTGAAGCGATCACTTTTGTTGTTTTAGTATGTCCACTTGGTATGTTATTTTAGTTGGTTTATTTTTGTAGAGATAGGGTCTTTCCTTTCCTTTTCTTTCTTTCTTTTTTTTGGAGTCGGAGTCTCACTCTGTCTCCTAGAGTGCAGTGGCATGCTCACAGCACCACAGCCTTAACCTGCCAAATTTGGGCGATCCTTTCACCTCAGCCTTCCAAGTAGTTGGGACTGCAAGCGCACACTGCCACACACGACTAATTTTTTTATTTATTGTAGAGACCAGGTCTCACCATATTGCCCAGGCTGATCTCTCACCTTCCACCTTCCATGAACCCCCGTGCCTCGCCTGAGACGAATCTTTCTGTGTGGCCCAGGCTGGTATGAACTCTTGTCCTCAAGCCGTTCCCTGCCTTAACCTTCCAAAGTGCTGGTATTACAGACATGATCCACTGCACGTGGCCTTCATTGATTTATTTGAATGTTACACCAACCCTGCCTTCCTGGGATAAAACTTACATGCACTGGATATATTATCTTTTAAAATATACTTACGAATTCGATTTATTGTAATTTTGTTTAGAATGTTTGTATTTATGTTCATCAGGGATATCAGTCTGCAGTTTTCTTCTAAGGTCTTTGTCTGGTTTTGGAATCAGAATGTGATGCTGGCCTCAAAGAATAAGGCTTATCGATTTTGTACCTTTTCTCAAAAAGACAGCTTTCGGTGTCTTTGATTTCTCAGTTTTTGTCTTTTCTATTCCATTAGCCCTTGCTGTGATTTATACCTTGGATGTGTTTTTCTGCTGACTTTGGGTTTGATTCACTCTTTTCTGGTTTTGTAAGACGGGTGCTGAAGCCGGCTTCTTCCCTGGCTCTACGCTCAGTGCTGCGCGTCTCCTGTTCAGCGTGGCTTCGGCGGCATCCCGCTCCTTTGGACAGCTTGTGTTTTCACTTTCAGCTCGAAGTACTTTCGAATTTCTCTTTTGGTTTCTCATGGTTTATTTGGAATGTGTGCTGTTGAGTTTTCCGATAGTTGGGGATTTTTTGTTTGGAGACAGAGTTTATTCTGTCAACCGGGATGGAGTGCAGTGGCATGATCCTGGCTTACCACAACCTTGAGTTCCTGGGCTCAGGCAGTTGTCCTCCTCAGCCTCCCAAGTAGCTGGGATTATAGGCACGCATCACCACACCTGGCTAATTTTTCTATTTTTTTGTGGTGACAGGGTCTTGCTTGGCTGCCCAGGCTAGTCTCGAATTCCTGGCCTCAAGCAATCCTCCCAACCTTGGCCTCCCAAAGTGCTGGGGTTATAGGTGTGAGCCGCTGTGCTTGGCTAGTTGGGGATTTTATCAGATTGCTTTCTGCTATTGATTTTTAATTTTTTTCCATTGTCAGAAGACATGCTAGGTTTCTTGAGACTTGTCCTATGACCTTGCATATGGTCTCTCAGTGTCTGTGTGGCCTGAGCAGGACATGGGTCTGCTGTGATTGGTGGTGTTATGTAACAGTCAGTTTGGCCAAGTTTGTTGATAGTGTAGTTCAGCCCTCCTGTGCTCTTGCTTTTCTGCTTGTACTATCAGTTATGTAGAGAGGGGTTGTGAAATCTATGATTACAATTGCAGAATTGTGTATTCCCTAGCAGTTTCATCCATGTTTAATTCTTATATTTTGAAGCTTTTATTGTCTTTTTTTTTTTTTTTTTTTTTTGGAGTCTTAGTCTCACTCACTGCCGGACTGGAGTGCAGTGGTGTGTTCATGGTCACTGCAGCCCCGACCTGCTGGGCTCAGACCATCCCTCTGCTTCAGCCTTCCAAGTAGCTGGAACCACAGGTGTGTTCCACCACGCCCAGCTAATTTTTTGATTTGTGGTGGAGATGAGGTCTTGCCAAGTTGCTCAGGCTGAGCTGCCAGGCTCAGGCCGGCCTCCGCCTCCGCCTCCTAGAGTGCTGGGATGACAGGCGTGAACCACTGTGCTTGGAGATACTATCTTCTTTGTCATCAGGGAATGACATTTTGTGTTCCTTGTGATAGTCTTTGTTCTGTAATCTATTTTGATGTTAAAGTAGCCGTCCCCATTTTAAAAATAATTCATTTTTGCAGAGTATACCTTTTCTGCCCCTTTAAATCTGTGTTTCTCATTTTGTTTAATATGTGTCTATTGTAGGTATACTGTTTATTGTATTGCTTTTAAAAAATCATTCTGACCATCCCTGCCTTTCTGTTAGGGTTTTAGGCCGTGTCCATGCTTATTTGCATTTTAAAATTTCTTTTTGGTGAATTGCCTGTTTTCCTTTTTCAGTTAGGGTTTCTGCTCTTTTTGTTGTTGTTGATTAAAGCAGTTACTTATCTCTAGTGATTAATTCCTTGTCAGTTTTGGAAATTGCAATTGTATCATTGTCCATTGCTTAACCCTGCTTATGCAGGTTTCTTGCAGAACACATGTATAATTCTGATGTAATCAGATTTTTCTTTACTTGTTATGATTTATGCTTTTGATGTTTTACGAATTTTTTTTGTTTCTATTCCACATATCTATTCTTCTACATTTTCCTTTATTAACTTGAGGTTTTCAGACCATTTGGGACAGTGTTGCCCAAACTTGAGTGTGCTGAGGGTTCATCGTGGCCTTGTATGCGTGATCTTCTGTATGCAGGAGCGCTAGCTACAGGGGTTCAGTCTTGGTGGATGGAGGGGGCAGCCAGGAATTGCCTTTCTGAGCAGCTTTCGGCTTCTGCGCTGGTTTGTGCAGCTGGTCCTTGTACCCTGCTTTGACGAGCAGACGTGTAGAATCACCTTTGCCAGTGGTGTTGGGTAGGGGCCCCTCTACAGTTTTCTCTGTTTCAGTGAGCCTGTTTTCTCTTTTCCTTTGCTATTCTTTTTTGTAATTTACTTTATTATTTGTGAAAATTTATTCTTGCGTAGATACTTTAGATTAAGCTTATGGCGTTCTTCAGTAGACTAACTGGAATTTTGACTGGAATACCATTGAATTTATAGACTTAATTTGAGGGGACTTGATAGCTTTGTAATGTTGTCATCCTTTTTAAGAGCATGAAATGCCGTCTATTTAAACAATTTTTTCTTGACACAGGCTTTAAGTAATCTTGACTAATTTTTCATCCTCTGTAGTTTTTTTGCTTTTTTTTTTGCTTTTATGAATGGGATCTTATTTTTGTCTCTTACATTTTCTAGTTAATGTTGGTGTAGAAAAATGTAACTCGATTTCAGATTCAGCATTCTAACTGCGTTCCTATGTTTTAATTGCTAATTGATTCTACTTTTCAAGTGTCAAGTACAGGTGAGACAGTTGGCCCTTTCTTTTCCAGCCCCTGCCCCTATGTTTCCCTGTTAGTGTCAACCAGCACCTCATTTTTTTTTTTTTTTTTTTGAGTTGGAGTCTCACTGTGTCGCCCAGACAGGAGTGCAATGGCCGCTTCCGGTGGATCCTTGCCACGCCCTCCTCTAGGGGCCGTGATGATGTGGGCGGACACGAGTGGGTCTGTGTGTCACAGGTGGTCGGGAAGGAGGTCACGGCAGTCACGTCTACCTGACTGCCACATCTCCAAGGAGAAGATATTAAACCAGGGCTTTGGGGGACTACGCCGCCACATTCACCTAGAGTGTAGGCCCATTCCCTGTCTGTGGGGGGTGAACTTTTCGTACATAAATCTTTTCTTCTTTCACCTCTTGTGTCGCAATTCTTTGCAATTACCCGGATCTCTGGGTTACCGGTGCCGCGCCTCCCCTCCCCTCTCCACCTCTCCAGCATGCAGCCCTCACCCTGTCTTTACCCTAACAGACAGTTTCATATAAGCTAGTGAAATTGTGCTGGCGGTGGCACCACAGGAGGGTGGTGGCCACAGCCAGTGATGTTCCTTTCTCTGTTCACAGAGACATCTATGGCTGCCGATGAAGGCTCCGCAGAGAAGCAGGCGGGAGAGGCCCACATGGCTGCGAGTGGTGAGACCAATGGGTCTTGTGAGAAGAGCGATGCCAGCAGTCATCCAAATGCAGCAAAGCACACTCAGGAGAGCACAAGAGTCAGCCCACAGGAAGGTACCAATAAACTAGCCCGGATAGCAGAAAATGGGATTTCAGAAAGAGACCCAGAAGTGGGGAAGCAAAACCATGTCACAGCCGACGACTTCATGCAGACTTCTGTCATTGGCAGCAACGGCTTCTTCTTAAGTAAACCCGCCCTGCAGACACAGCCCTTGAGGACTACCAGCACTCTGGCCTCTTCGCTTCCTGGCCACGCTGCAAAAACCCTTCCTGGAGGGGCTGGTAAAGGCAGGACTCCAAGTGCTTTTCCTCAGACGCCAGCGGCAGCGCCGGTGGTGCTCGGGGAAGGGAGTGCTGACGCAGAGGACAGGAAGCCCCTGGCTCCCGGCACTGACGTCAAGGTTCACAGGGCACGCAAGACCATGCCGAAATCCATCATGGGCCTGGTAATTTTGTGTCTCCTCTTGCTGTGTTCTTGGTTCCCTTTTGTTTGAATGATGGCAAATGGACTTCTGTGCATGAGAGAAAAAGGCCAGCGAAGTCAGTGGTCATCCGCTGGGTGGCTACCTCGGGACCTGTGAAGAGTTAGGAGATGCTGCTGGTGTCTCAGGCATGAGAGACAAAGCCACGCGGCTCTTCTCCAGCCCCTGCGGGCTGGCTTTGCTCGTCCTACAGGGTTCTGTTGTCCTCGTGTTGGATGTGTCGGATACCTCTGAGGAGGCCACCTCCTACCCTGCTTTCCTTCCAGCTGGAGAAGGCTCCAAGCACTCACCCTGTTCCATTGGGATGTGAATAGAGATGGAGTTTGTTAGGGCCGCCATGCCACAGAGGTGAGGGGACTGAGGACTGCACTGAGGCATGCCTGGGTCTCTCTCCTAACCCTGAGCACTAGGCTCAGGCCCACCTTGAGAGAGCAGGCCAAGTCTGGCATCCTAAGCGGTTCACACAGCTTGTGCACACCTATAAAGATCCTATTGCCTTAGTCTCCTGAGTATCTGGGACTACAGGTGTGCACCGCTATGCCCAGCTAATTTTTTGATTTTTTTTTTTTTTTTTGTAGAGATGGGGTCTCATTGCATTGCCCAGGCTGGTCTCAAGCTCCTGGGCTCGAGCAATCCTCTTGCCTTGGCCTCCCAAAGTGCTGAGATTAAGGTGTGAGCCAGCATGTCTGACCTTGTCACTATATCTTAAGTGGCGTGTGCACTGCCATTATTTTGCCTTCCCAGTTTGATGTTAATTGGGGTATGAATTCTAGGTTATGATCGTACTTCCTTGGAATTTTGTCTGCTGACATTGCTGATGAGCTTTCCAAGCCGTATTCTTGTGTTCTATAGGCAGATCATCTGCTGTTTTCTCTCAGTGACCTTTTAGGGCTTTGCATACGGAACTGTCTTCCCACGGCCCCGTCAACCTGAGGATCTGTGTTTTCAGCTCCAGGAAAATGCTTTGTATGATCTTTCTCTCCGTTGTCTTCCCACCAGAACCCCTTTTAGGTGGTTGGATCCTCTGTCTCCTTGGACGGTTCCTTGCCCGTTTTCCAGTTTCCTGATTTGCTCTGTGGCCCTTCCCATTCTTGCTTTTCATTCTATATACATTGATGCATTTTATTTGGACACTTTTTTTCATGCCCAGCATCTCTGATTAGCTCTCTTAATTAAAAATAAAAAGCTGTTCTGAATTCTCTTTATCAGGCATTCTGTTTGAACTTGGCACCTCTTGTTTGTGGTGATATTTCTTTTTCCTCTCAATTCTCCCCCAAGGGTGTGCTCATCTCTGTTCTGTGGTGCAGTCTTGGCCTGACCGAGCACTACATGCTTCCCGTGGCTGTTGCAGTGACTCTTTGAAGGTGGTGGAGGCGCTGTGGGTCTGGGATGCTGACCGCTGATCTTGGAGCTTGGGGCTCTCCTCTCCCTGGGGTCCCCACAGCTGCTGGGTGTTCTGTTCTCGTCTAAGGCAGCCAGGACAGGCACCTCCTGCTGCCGACACCACCCTGGCCTGGGCCCTCCCCACTTCTGGCTTGGCCAGCCTTTTGCGGAACCCTTCTGTACATGTCAGAACTTTAAAAAGCCCTAAGATAATTATAGATTCACCGGAAGCTGCAAAAATAGCACAGTGAGATCCATGTACCCTTCTTTGAGTTCCCCTCAGTGGCGATGTTTTTCATTACTAGAAGACAGTGTCACAGCTGGGTCATGGATGTTGGCATAGTCCACAGATCTTACCCAGCTTCACTGTAACGTTGACATGCACATGCATGGAGTTCTGTGCAGTTGGATCCCGTGTGTGGATGTATGTAACTGCCACTGCAGTCAAGATGCAGGCACCCATTAGACCAGGTTCCGAGTGTCACCCTGTGTCGCCACCCAGTGTGTCCCACATCTGTTCCTGCCTATGCTGAGTCCTTGGTGTTCCATGGTGTAGACAGACTACACTTCAGCACTTGCCTGTCGAAGGACACTAGGTGTTTTTACAACGAACTGTTTTTTATAGTTGCCCTGAACTTTATTTATTTATTTTTTAATTTTCAAAAGCAGGGTTTATTGAGAGGACCGAAAAGCTCCCAGAGTGGGAGGAGACCTGAGGAGGTTGCCCTGCCCTGAACTTAAAGTATACATTTTGGACATAAGGTCTTATCTCTGTGGGCTCGTTATTACAGATATGACAGAAGTGTAATTGCTGGTTTGTATAGTGATGGGATGTTTAGTTACCCAGGCTGGTCTTGGACTCCTGGTTAAGCTAAGTGTTCCTTCCAACTCAGCTTCCCAAAGTGCTGGGGTTATTTTACTTTTACAAGAACCTGCTAAGCCATAATCCAAAGTGCCTGCTGCATTTTACATTCCCACCAGCAGTGTGTGAATGACCTGGATTCTTGTGTCCTTGTTGGTGTTTGGTGCTGCCAGTTTTTATTCGAGCATTCTGAGTGTGGACATGGGGTACTCCTTGTGGATGCAGCATGGGCTTCCCTGGTGACTGCTGCTGTGGAGCACCCTTGCACACACGCTTTGCCTTCTGTGTGGCATCTCCCGTGACGTGTCTTTCGTGCCTGTTGCCCACTTTGTTCCTAGGTTGTCTTGTTAGCTTTGAGAGTTCTGCTTCTGAGTCCTTTGTCAGATAGATGGGTTGCAAATGTTTTCTCCTAGTCTGACACCTATCTTTCAGGGTCTTTCACAGAGTGAAAGTTTTGCATTTTTGATGAGCCCAGTTTATCTCTTTTATGGATTGTGCTCTTGGTTTCTGCGAACTCTTCACCTAGCCCCAGATTTCTATTTCTCTAATATTTTTTTCCCTAGAAAATTTTCAGCTTTGTGTGAACTTTAAATCTTTGATCCATTTTGAGTTAATTTTTGTATTAGGTCTGAGGTTTGGGCTGAGGGTTTTTTGGGGGGGGGCATAGATGGATTTTTCACTTTTAAAATGCACATCAGAAATCTTACATCATTCCTTTATCTCCTTGAAGTTATGTTTTTATTGCATACTACTTCCAGGACTTTATTCTGAGGGTCTTTTATTGTCACCCTGTCATTCCTCTAGAGAAAAGAGCAATTTGAAATTTATTATTTCAAAAAATGTCTTTGACCACAAGCCTTATCTAAGTGATAGCTTTGTTCTGGACTGAGTTATTACAATAATTCTTAATATACAGCTGATCACAACACATGCCATTTGGTGATAATTACTGTGCATTCCCAGACTGGTCAGTTGTAGGAAAGGAGAGCCTGAACCTTTTGAGGTTTTGGAACCAGGTTTTCTGAAGATCACCCACGCCCCCCTCACCTGGCAAACCTTTATCTGCTCCTGGGTCTTCCCAGGAAGCCGGCGATAGACTGAACCAAGGTGCAGCCATCCTGTGGCCTGGGGCCTGAGGAAGCCGTGGGTGGGTAGCTGGGTACCCGCCCTCTCTGAGGAGCGGCTCAGTGCCTATGGCTCGCACCTAGCCTCACCTCACCTTGGGATTTCCTGCCCTTCACACTCAGGTTAGTCTTGTTTGGGATTTTTTAAAAAACCACAATTTATTGAGAATTGTGTTTTAAAAGCAATTGTTTCAGTGGCAAAATGAGTGTTTCAGGCTTTGGACAGTAAATCTAGTTTTTGGTAAAAGTTTAAAAAGGAAAGTGTTTTCATGGCAGCAGTGTCTCTTCATCCCTTGGCCAGCGTGTAGAGGCTTGGGGGCCCTTGTGTGCAGCAGCAGTCCCCACACCGAGCTAGAGTCCTCAGGGCTGACTCGCTGTTGCTAAGGCAGAGAGGCGGAAGCCGCTGGAAGGAAGCCTTTACCTGGATGCTCCTCACGGTGGCCTGTGCTGGAGGGCTGGGTACTACTTGCAGTGGCCTTTGCTGGAGGCTGTCTCCCTCACTGACTGTGGGTCAAGGGGCCTCGTCGCTCTCTTGTGTCTGCTTTCCCACTCCCAACTCCTCCCTCCGTGCCCACTGCCGGGCTCTTGGTGCTGGGAGAAAGGTGGGCTCTGTCAGTCTGCACAGGCGGACATTTTTAGTGGTGGTGTGTCAAGTGCCCACGCAGTGACCGGCCCAGAGGGAGGCGTCCCAGGGAGGGGAGGGCTCTCTGGCGGGGTCTGTGAGGACAGGACTGGCCACTCTGTCTCGTGCCAGGGTCTTCGGCCATCTCTGTGCTTTGTTAAATAGCAATCCCAGCCATGTCTAGAGACCTCACCCAGGTTCAGCAGTTCTGAGCCTTATTGTTGAGGTGTTTGGAAATAACTTTTACAGGAGAGCATGGGTTTTATACCTAAGCAAGAATTAGCCTCTTTCTTCTTCAGGTTTTACCATTGCTTCTCATTGAGGGATACTTTAAAGCCATTTTGCATTTATTTACCAGCAGTGGTTGAGGCCCTAGCCATGTGAGTTAAGCAGCCTGCTTGGTGGTTTGTAGGTGGCATAAAAGGGATACTCTGTTTCTGAGACAGTGACTTCATTGGAGCCGCAACTGGTGTATTGAAGAAAGACTGGAAAATGTTTCAAAGCAGATGCGAAGCTTTCAGATGGCGTGCTCTGTGTGCAGAAGGTAGATGCTAGTGGACAGCATAGAAGCAGCTGTTGTGTTTGAGTGGTGCTTTGGAGAAGGGAAGAGAGCGTTTATCCTTGGGGAAAAGAAGGGCATTGCAGGAGTGGAGGCACACTAGGAGGCCGTGCAGAAGTCTACTTTCATATGGCCGGTGGGCTTGGATGAGCTGGGCAGGTTTCCATAGGGAGAAGCAATGGAGAACTCCACAGAGCTGTGGTCACCAGAGCTGAATCCAGGATCAAGTCCCTAGTAGAACTGTCAGCAAGTCCTGGTCATTTGTTTTGTCTGATCTCGACATCAGTGAGGTGTCTGGTGGCTTCAGTGTAGGCTGGTAAGAAGCTTTGCAGGTGTCACAAGCAAAGTGAGACAGGGGGAGGGACACAGAGGGAAAGAGCATGTGACAGGGTGAGAGAGTGTGCAGAGACAGAGGGAGGGAGGGGGAGAGAGAGAGACAGAGACACACAGGGACAGAGAGGGACAGAGTGTGCAGGGAAGACAGAGAGGAAGGGAGAAAGCAGAGAGAGAGAGAGACAGAGACAAGGAGGGAGAAAGCGAGATGGGGGGGAGGAGAAGGAAGGGACAGAGGCAGAGGGAGGGAGAAAGCAAGAGAGAGAGAGCGCACGTGTGAGCAAAAGACAGAGTAGAGTGCCCATGTAAGACAGAGGGAGAGAGAGAGAGACAGACAGACAGTAGGCATATGAGACAGAGAGGGAGAGAGAAAGCGAGTCGCAGAGAGGGGGACAGAGTGTGCATCCAAGACGAATGAGAGAGGGAGAAAGCAAGCGCCTGGGCAGAGAGAGACAGGGTTCCCCTTGTAAGGGCACAAGGAATGATCAAGCAGGAGACAGAGAGAGTCCACCTGTGAGGTCCCCCTGTGAGAGAGCATGCTCCCTGGCCTCCTGCCCTGACACCTCCCCCGCCTCCCCTCCTCATGGCTGATGTCCTGTTCTCTGCACTGTGCTCCTGCTCTCTCCAGAGCACCCCTCATTGCCCACCTCACCTGTGACTTCCACCCGTGCCTCCTGGGTCCCTCAGAGCCACCTCTGTTTGGAGCCCAATGTTCGCGCATTTTTTTTTTTTTGAGTTGGAGTCTCACTGTCGCCCAGACTGGAGTGCAGTGGCCGCTCCCGGCCACCGCAGCCTCCACCCGCTGGGCTCCGGCGATCCTTCCGCCTCAGCCTTCCAAGGAGCTGGAACTACAGGCGCGCGCTACCACACCCAGCTAGTTTTTTAATTTATTGTGGAGATGAGGTCTCGCCA
>CAUYQG010199219.1:0-12874 GCA_963574415.1 Tarsius wallacei | reverse complement strand
TAATGATCTCTAATTCCATGCAAGTTGCTGCAAAATGCATGTTTTTTAAAAAAATGACTGAATCATACTTCATACTGTATGTGTGTGTGTATATATATATATCGATATATATATCGCATTTTCTTTTCTTTTCTTTTCTTTTTTGAGTTGGCGTCTCACTCCGTGGCCCAGACTGGAGTGCAGTGGCCGGCTGCTGGGCTCAGGCGATCCTTCCGCCTCAGCCTTCCGAGTGGCCGGAACTACAGGCGCGCGCTCCCACGCCCGGCGAATTTTTTTATTTTATTGTAGAGATGAGGTTTCGCCTGCCCAGGCGGGTCTCGAACCCGCGGGCTCAGGCAATCCACTCACCTCAGCCTCCCAAAGGCGCGGGATTACTGGCTGAGCCACCGAGCCCGGCTGATTCTTCCATTTTCAAAATGCTGGTTGTATCCCAAGAAACTAGTTTAGGATGAATATATCATGTACACAACAAAAATTCATTGGGTTAGAAGCAGAAAAATATCACCAACTGAGACTTTGTCTTTGTCTCATCAGCTCTGAAAGGAATAATGTTCTCATCAATGCCAAACCCACATGCATGAGGCACACATAAGGCACACATCTAGGAGAGAGCCTGGCCTGATTGAGGTTAAATACCAGACTGCCCGGTACATGTCTTCCACGTATGGTCAGCTATGAAAGCAGTGGGCTGCAGGTGATGATGACACTCACCAAGCATGTTCAGGCACACCACTTAAAAACATTCTCTCATCTTTATGTAGGCTGAATCTCATATTCGTAGCATTCCTTCAAATCCCTTTGAAAAAAGGGTCAACTGTGTGGCTACTGCACTCTGCTACCCAACCATGACACTCTCTCTTCCTCGCAGGCCCATATCCTTTATTTATTTATTTTTTTTCGCATTGGCCTGGCCTTCTTGGAGGAGGTAGAGTAGCTCGCCAGAAAACACCGCTTCGGTGTTGGATCAGTGCAGAGAGGAAGGACTTCTTTAGGACACAGAGATCCATGCGCTTGTCTTCTGGAAGTGCTGAAATGAATGAAGCTCAGCCAGAAGTCGATGAGTATGATGTTCAGCCGAGCCAGTGAGGGCTTCAGGCGCATGTCTTCATCGTGCATTCGAACCAAATCCTGCCCAACTGTCTTGGTTAAGCGGAGCGACTGTAGAGAGTTTCTTTGTCTCCATAGTAGACATGATCTCAAACAGTCATGGAGCCTTAGATTTCGTCCATATAAAAGCAGTTGGAAGTAAAGTTCATTAAAAAACAAACAAACAACAACAACAAAAAAAACAATGGAGATTTTCCCGCAAAGTAGCAGCGTCCGGAAAGCCTGTCCCATCCGCTGCAGGCCTAGCTGCGCCTCCAGCGCCGGATGCCCGTAGCCCTAGTGGTGTGGTGCTTCAACATAGCCCTGCAGCCCGCGCGCCCTGCTACACCACCTCCAGGCCTCTAAAGAAGCTCCTGCTCTGCTTCTGGATCGCCGCCAACGCTTCAGTCATCCTTATCGATAGCAGCACCGACAGCAGCACAGGCCTTTGCCATGACTGCATCTGCATTAGGTTTCTAAATGTTATTTTTAGTTGTGAACTTAATTTAAAAACCACATCTGCTGTATTTATGGTATCATGTCCAATCCACTTCTCATGCACAGTTTTACTGATAAGTAATTAATCTTTTATTGGTTACTTATTTTTTTTACTGGGCACTGTATTTCATTTTTTAATGCATATTATAGCTTATCTTTACTTTCAAAAAATACATGTTGGAGATACATCTTCATCCCCATTTTAAAGCTACAAAAATTGGTAAAAAATAATTTGGTACAGTTTACTTATTTGTTACAGTTCACTAGGTAGAATAATGCTTTGGTGACAGGCTTGTTTGGCCTCACACAAGCTCTTTATGCTCTATCACACTGTAACATTTATTATCTGTTTAAATAGTAATTCATGGCAAAGTAAAGGTAAAGATTCATCAAACTCAGAACAAGACTATTCTATAATAAGCTGAATTTTTAAGTGTTCTCAATTGTTGTGATAGCTTTCCCAATGCATAAGTTCAAACACATGTCATGTTTATATACCTCTAGTGTTCTACTTTGTAAAGTCATAAAAATAAGTAGGGAGCTGGGTGTGGTGGTATGCACCTGTAGTATCAGTTTCCTGAGAGGCTGAGTGAGACAGGAGGACTGCTTGAGCCTACAAATTTTGTAGTTGCAGTGAACTATGCCTGCCAGTGAAAAGCCACTGCACTCTAGCAAGAGCACCACAGCAAAACACAGTCTCTTAAAAAGAAAAAAAAAAAGGGTAGAGAATAAATAATATGAGAACAAGTCAGCATCACAGATTGTGACAATTTTCTAAAAGAAACTTTTGAGAGTTTCTGAGGACAACCACTAATAACCCCAGAAAACTGGATATGGAGAATACAATCTCAATCATCAAATCCATTTATCCAACCTATGTATATAAATAAAAACATATATATATTTTTTCAACCTGTACACACACACACACACACACACATATTGAGTAAAGATCTCACTGTGTTGTCCAGTTTAGAGTGCAGTGGCACAATCACAGCTCACCACAGCCTCAAACTACTGAGTTCAAATGATCAGCCTGTATTACTCTTTGGAGTAGCTGGGACTACAGGTGTGTACCACCACACCTGGCTAATTTTTTGTAGATAAAAGCTCTTGCTATGTTGCCCAGTCTAGACTCAGACTCCCAAAAGTGCTAGTATTATAGGTGTGAGCAACTGTGCACAACTTTTCAATCAATATTTTGAGAGCACCTATCTCATATAAAGCATAAGCAGGTATTTGAGACATAGCTTCTCAGATTGCTAACCTTTAGTTAGAAAAGATAGGTAAACATAAAATTGTAAATTTTATAAACGACATATGCAAGGTACTAAGTGATTAGAAACCAGCCCACAGAGAAGAAATAATAAAATAAGATAATAAAATTAAGTTACTGTAGATAAATTAAGTTACTCTCTGGCTATGGTGGCTCAGACCTATAATCTCGCAGTTTAGCAGGCCAGGGTGAGAGGATTACTTGAGCCCAGGAGCTTGAGACCAGGCTAGGTAACATACTGAGACTTTGTATCTACAAAAATTAAAAAATGAGCTCGTGTGGTGGCATATGCCTATAGTCTCAGCTACTTGGGAGGGTGAAGTGGGAGGATGGCCACAGCCACAAGATTGTTGTGAGCTGTGATTGTGTCACTGCACTCCAGCCTGGAAGACAAAGTGAGATCCTGACACACACACACACACACACACACACACACACACACACAAACATTCAAAGAAACAATGCCTTATAAAAAGACTTCCGACCCTGGTAACAATAAATTTAGTTGGAATGTATATTTCATCTGTGTTGTGGATATTTTTACTTAGCAGAGTAGAGCATTAGTTTCCAACTAATTTCTAAAAATGAGTATAAAGTCTGAGGAGAACTAATAGAAACAAGTAATAAAGTTGCACACTTTTTATTGTCCACTTAATGTAAAGTTTCCACAAGAACCAAAGTTGGTAGGTAGGTGAATTAATGTCTATCCACCTTCTGACTAAATGATTTGGTAACAAGACGAAAATTCTTATTTTATATAATATTACCTACCCACAAATCATTTCCTATCTTTGACAATACCTATTTCATTTATACCTAATGACTATACTTAATATAGTTGGCTTTTAGAAAATACTATCTTATTGCAATATTTTGGCAAGAAAGAACTTCAAATCAACATTATGTCAACATAACAAAAGGTCAAACCCCAGCGTAAAACTTCCACATCACAGGCATAAATTTGTGTCCATCAGTAAATTTTCTTAGCTATTAATATTGTTTAAGAGTTATTTATTTCATTAGGAATCCTTGATAAATCAATTTCCTTTTGATTAAGACCAAAACATAGACTATGGTCTTTTCAATTCTTGCTAAGTGGTTTGATATGTAAAAATAACTAACATATCTCAAGAATAACAAGAATTGACAGTAATTTAAAAGTCATTTAATTTATAATTCCTTGGGGGATACATTCCAAGATCTCCAGTGGATTCCTGAAACCTCAGATAGAACTCTATGCTTATATAAATACTATGTTTTTTTCTTCCCTGTACATATATATCTAAGTTTGATTAATTTGTAAATTAGGCATAGTAACAGATAACACTTTACCTTTGGCTTTTCTTTGGCATACCTGAAGGACAAGAATCAGTACTCTTGCACTTTGAGGCCATTACTAAGTAGAATAAGGGTTACTTGAATACAAGCAATGTGATACCTTCCACAGTCCATCTGATAACTGAGAAGGATACTAAATAGCAAACAGTGTGGTTATGGGGGTGGTTGGGGTGGGGGAGGGGGAGAAGGAATGCTTCAAATCCTGAGTGAGACAAAGCAGGACAGCCTAAAATTTCATTTCACGCTACTCAGAATGACACGCAATTTAAACTTTATGAATTGTTTATTTCTAGAATTTTCCACTTAATATATTCAAACTACAGTTAACTGGAGAAAAAAAAAACATGGACAAATAACTACTCTAGACTTACCTTTCATTTTCTATACTTACATTAAGATCTCTCAATTCTTATAACAAGCAAATATCTTTTAAAGCAGTTAACTGCAGATTTATGAGCAGTGCCATTTTATATCAAAGTATGGCAAAGAAAACAAGAAGGAATGAGGAGTAAGGTATTAACTAAATGTAACTGGGAAGAAAAAAAAAACACAATAATGAAGGATGCCTGAGAATATAATCCATTCACAGTACCAGGCATTGACAAATAATTGGTGTACTCATTCTTTTTTGAGTAAGAGCCTCACTCTGTCACCCAACCTAGAGCACAGTGGCATGAACACAGTTCACTACGGTCTTGATCTCCTGGGCTCTGGTGATCTTCCTGCCTTGGCCACCGAGTAGGTGGGATTACATGCACATGCCAAAATGTACAGCTAATTTTTTGATTCTCTGTTGAGACGAGGTCTTGCTATGTTGCCTAGACTGGTCTGGAACTCTTGGACTCAAGCAATCCTCCCACCATGGCCTCTCAAAATGCTGGAATTACAGGTGCTGAGCCATTGTGCCTAGCCTTCTCAGCTTTTAAGTACGAGTGAAAATTTTATTTATACTTTAAAAAGAAAGACCAACATAAAGTATACATTAATAACACAATTAACACTTACTTATGTGGGCAACCTTGGCAAATCTTCTGATCAGCAAAAGAGCCTCCTAAGACTTTACTTAGTATGGCTGGATGTCCTAAAGATTTTAAAGCTTCATCTAAACTATTCACCAAAGAATTTAAAAATTCTAAGGCATCATGTTGTTCATGAAGATTAACTGGTTCACCCCCAAACCTAAAAGATAAATAGAAAAAAGATTATTTATTTTTACTCTTTTGAGTCATAGTCTCACTCTGTCTCCCAAGTTGGAGTGCAATGGCACACTCATAGCCACTGCAGCCTTGACCTGCTGGGCTCAGGTGATCATTCCGCTTATCTTCCAAGTAGCTGGAACTATAGGCAGGTGCCACCAATCCTGACTTTCTAAAAAAAATTTATTTAATGTAGACATGAGGTCTCACCAAGTTGCCCAGGCTGGTCTCAAAGTCCTGGATTCATGATTCCTCTCACTTCTGCCTTCTAAAGTGCTGGGATTACAGGTATAAGTCACTGCACCCAGCCAGAAAAAAATACTTTATTTTTTGGTAAAATGAAGAATAACAATGATAGAAATATAAGCTGAGATGTTATCTCTTCACACAGGAAGAAATAAACCAATGCATATTATGTATGGAGTAGCAATGGTAATGAAAGTGAATGAGCATAGTAAAAATGATACTGCAGTGTCAAAGAGTTATCGTAAAATAACTGGTGTTAATAAGATGGCCAGTAGGCTAAAAGGATGTTTGCTTTATGAATATACTATATCAAGCACTTCCAATCCAATTGAAAATGCCAATTGCACGAGAAAGGGAAACTCAACTTGCTTTTGGTATTTTTACACATGGATGCATATACTTAAAAATACCTAAATATATACATATGCCTAGAAATACAGAGGATATGAATTTTCTGTAATTTTCATTTTATTTATCTAATTTTATTTTATTTTTCATTTAGAGTCTTACTTTGTTGCCCAGGCTGGAGTGTAGTGGGGTTCTCATGGCCACTGCAGCCTCTACCTGCTGAGCTCAGGAGATACTTTGCCTCAGTCTTCTGAGTACCTGGAATCACAGGCACATACCACCATGCCTAGCTAATTTTTTATTTTGGAAAACTGCAGAGACTGGGTCTTGCCAAGTTGCCTAGGCTGGTGTCAAAGCCCTGGGCTCAGGCAATCCTCTTACCTATTATGAGCTTGTGCCACCACACTCAGCAATTTTTTTTTTTTTTTCGGAGAAAGCAGAATTTATTGAGAGGACAGAGAATCTCCCACAGTGGGAGGGGACCTCAGGGTGCTGCCCAGCAATTTTTATTTTAAAGTGAAGTAACATCTGACTTTTAATCCCTATCCCACGTGGTCACTGGAAAATCCATCTGAGAGGTAGGTCTTTTTTCTTACTCCCTGGTGTCTGCAGAAGTCTGAGTCTTACTGAGAAAAACATTAGAAGACACCTTCTCATTTTTTGGTTCACTCTGGTTATTTGCCTGAGCCATATTGGCCTTTTGAAATCAACAGCCTGACTCCAATACTTAGGTGAAGGAATAAGAATATTTGCTATAGTGATGAGTAGTTCATTGTAGTTCATACCATGTGTGAGGCTTAAGGAGTACTTTCCAAGTATTACCTAATTTACTCCTAAAACACCATTGGAAGAAGGTACCATTTTGTTCCCACAGAAGTAAGCTCAGGACTGGGAATAACTTGCCTAAGGTCTAACAGTGCATTAACAGCAGAAGCAGGATTTAAATTATGGCTTAACATAAGTCTGGTCAAGTCTCAAGGATTTTGCTAGGGCTTCCCCTGTACCTCCAGAAGTCAAAGCTCATGTCTCTGGGACTAGGGAATTTTAAGTAGAAAAGAAAATCTTGTCTTTTCCTAAATGTTTCAAGGCAAGTCCAAGGATAGAGGAAAATTAAAGAGGACCTCCCAGCTCAGTTTCACTATTATCTGCTTATAAAGAGCAAGCCCTTCTGAAATCAAATGGCAAAAGACTAAGCAGTCTGCTAAAAATTTGTATTATCTTTTGTGAGGTCAGAAATTTCAACACCTGTAACCACAGAAATTGTCTTCACTTCTTAAAAGGTAGTTTGGCAGAATGTCGGTAAACAATAAATAACTGCTAACTGGCGGCTACTCACCTGGGCAGAGAAAAACTCAAGACTGCACCAATGAGAGGAGCAGTGTCTCCTTTTTCTCAGGGTTCTCTTAAGGAAAAAGACTCTTGAGTTAAGAGGTTTTTAAACTTTTAAAAATTTTAGGTTCAAGGAGTACATGTGCAGTACTGTTTACAGGTATATTGTATGATATACCTGAACTTCTGTTGCGCCTGCCCTCTGACCCCTACCCCATGAGGGTAAAGTATGGTACCCAATGGGTAGTTTTTCCAATATTTATCCCTCTTCCTACTTCCCACCTTTAGGAGTCTCCAGGGTCCCCATCCTTATAATAAAACTGGTATTCAATTTTCTCTTTCTGTGACAATTTACTCAGAATGATGGCCTCCAGCTGCAATCATGTTGCTGCAAAGGACATGATTTTATTATTTTTATGACTGCATAATATTTTTTGGTGTATATGTATGACATTTTTCTTTATCTAGTCCACTGCTGATGGGCAGCTTGTTTGGGTCCATATTTCTGTTACAACTATTACTGTGGAAACTCACTTTTAGGTGAATGATATATTTACCACTTCCATATTTAATTCTACTTAAATTCTAGGTGACACAGTGAAAAGATCATATTATTTACTATGCCTAACTGAAGTGATTTTTTCATGCTGAAAGAGAAAGGTTTGTCCTGCTCTAGAGTAAAAATATTTTTGGTAATCTGAATAGGTTTAAAATATAGTAAACCGATCATAAGAAAATACCTATTTTGTGTATACAAAATTAGAACAAATACTGCAAAAACCCATGTTACCCTGAAGCTATCAAAAATAATTATTCAGAAAACAAATCATTTTTAACAAAAGATATGCTAAGAAGAACTTGCTAAAGTGATTCAGTGTCTTTTCTGTGGTGACCTTTCATAATTTACAAAATTTATTATTAAAAATTAATTTGACATTTACATACAGTAAAAAAAAAATCAGTTTTAGAGGCAAGGATGTGAATTTACAAGTGGCAGGCAGTTGTGTGACAACCACCACAATCAAGATACCAAACCATCCATAAGTATTTTCCAAAATTTTCTAATACTAATATTTTGTAGGCCATATCCTTTTCCTACCATTAACTCTGGAAACCACTTATTTTTTTCTCCCCCAGTCCATGGTAGCCTCTTCTAGAATGTCATGTACAGAAAATCATACAGATTTAATTTTTTTGTTTTTTTAAATTGTGATAAAATACATGTAAGACTTACTATTTAACTTTTTTAGTAAGACATGAAATTTAATAATGAAAAATGCAAAATCTGGTAATTCAAAAAGCATGACTGCAGGTTAAATGGTGGAATAGCATAGAGCAAACAAAATTCTTTAGAAAAACCAAGAAATTTTGGCAGAACTTAAGTCTATATAAGCCACTAGGACAATATTAAAAATGCCATGTAACTGATAAAGAGGTAAACTATTAATGAATTTGGCTACATTACTAGTAACACATAAATAGAAATCTATAATGCCACACCTAAATTATTTATTTAACTTTATTTTATTTTATTTTATTTTTTGAGTTGGAGTCCCATTCGATCACCCAGACTGGAGTGCAGTGGCCGCTCCCGGCCACCGCGGCCTCGACCTGCTGGACTCTGGCGATCCTTCCGCCTCAGCCTTCCGAGGAGCCGGAATTACAGGCGCGCGCTACCACGCCCGGCTAATTTTTTTGATTTATTGTAGAGATGAGGTTTCGCCTGCCCATGCGAGTCTCGAACCCGCGGGCTCAGGCAATCCACTCACCTCAGCCTCCCAAGGCGCAGGATTACAGGCTGAGCCACCGAGCCCGGCTGAATTTTATTTTATTTTTATTTATTTTTGTAGAGACAGGGTCTCGCTGTGTTGCCAAGGCTGATCTTGAACTCCTGACCGCAAACAATTCTCCTGCCTTGGCTTTCCAAAGTGCTGGGTTACAGGCATGAGCCACCATGCTTGGCTTCTTCTGAATTTTAAAGTCAGCTTGTTAAATTACTTGAAAAGTCCTGTAGAGATTTTCATTGGAGTTGTGCTAAGTAGTTGGGGAAGAACTGACACTTTACAGTGTTAGTCTTCTCACCAGGAACATGATAACTTACCTTTTGTTCAGGTGGTCTTTCATGTCTTTCAGTAAAGTTTTTTTTTCCAAGATTGCTTGTACACGTATTTAGATTTATATCAAAGTGCTTTTATTGTTTTGTTGCTATTGTGAATGTCCTTAAAAATTCTTTTTAAAGCTAAAAACTGCATTTTCTAATTGTTATTACCAATGTACAGTATATGAAAGTATTGGTATTTATATATTGATCTTTTCATTACAGATATGGTTTGAGCTATTTCATCAAGATTGGGCAGCTGGATCTGTTATTTCTGATTAATTTTAAGCCGACTTATAGCCACAGAGAGACCACACAAAGTGTTATTTTTGCTTTTGCTTTATACCTTTTTTGGCACCTGAGTTCACTTTGCAACCATGTATGGAAGTGCTCGCTCAGTTGGGAAGGTGGAACCGAGCAACCAGAGCCCTGGGCGTTCACCGAGGCTTCCACGTTCCCCTCGCTTGGGACATCGTCGGACCAATAGTACAGGAGGGAGTTCTGGAAGCAGTGTTGGAGGTGGCAGTGGGAAAACCCTCTCAATGGAAAATATACAATCCTTAAATGCTGCCTATGCCACATCTGGCCCTATGTACCTAAGTGACCATGAAAATGTGGGTTCAGAAACACCTAAAAGCACCATGACACTTGGCCGTTCTGGGGGACGTCTGCCTTATGGTGTTAGGATGACCGCTATGGGCAGTAGCCCCAACATAGCGAGCAGTGGGGTTGCTAGTGATACCATAGCATTTGGAGACCATCACCTCCCTCCCGTGAGTATGGCATCCACCGTACCTCACTCTCTTCGTCAGGCAAGAGATAACACAATCATGGATCTGCAGACACAGCTGAAGGAAGTGTTAAGGGAAAACGATCTCTTGCGAAAGGATGTGGAAGTCAAGGAGAGCAAATTGAGTTCTTCAATGAATAGCATCAAAACCTTCTGGAGCCCAGAGCTGAAGAAAGAACGAGCCCTGAGAAAAGATGAAGCTTCCAAAATCACCATTTGGAAGGAACAGTATAGAGTTGTGCAAGAGGAAAACCAGGTGGGTTTACCTTTATTGGCTGAATTCATGTATATAAATGAGCCATTTTTCTCTACTTTTTTTTTTCTTTTAATTTGAGTTTCCCTCTTATCGTCCAGGCTGGAGTGCAGTGGCACAATCATGGCCACCACAGCCTTGTCTTGCTGGGCTCAGGCGATCTTCTGCCTCAGCCTTCCCAGTAGCTGGAACTGTAGGTGTGCGCCACCACACCTGGCTAATTTTTTGATTTATTGTAGAGATGAGGTCTTACTAGGTTGCCCAGGCTGGTCTCGAACCCCTGGACTCAGGAGTCCTCTCATCTCAGCCACCCAAAGTGCTGGGATAAGAGGTATGAGCTACCACGCCTGACCCATTATTTTTTCTCTTCTTAGTTCACCTGACTACCTTTCTCTTACTTAATTTAGCATTTTCTGTCCTTCATTTCTCGGCCTTTTTCACATTTGGTCATTTGCCCTGTTTTTTTCTAATTTTCATTTCTGTTCTTTCTCCATTCTTGTTTGGTTCTTTTCCCTGGCTTCTCATTCTCTTCCTGTTTTTTCTTTCATTATATATTTTTTCCAATTCTTGAGGGAATATAATTTTGTCTTACACTCTAACATCCATTGCCAAAATTTCTTAGACTATTAACTTAAGCTATACCATTTGTAATAAAGTCGGTCTTAAAAAAGCAACAGCTGTCCCAAGGTAAATCGGTGTTGTCAGCACAAAACAGATATTACTTTAAAAAGGTAATATTAATGATGTAAATTTTTATTAAGTTCTCACAGTGAGTAACAAAAAGTATGTACTTTTTGTTGACATTTATGTGAGTTTAACTTCAGGATGCTTATGTAGCTTTTTGTTGTTGATGTCCTTAAATTTAATTCTTTAAATTTAAGATGGAGAAAAGGCAACTTGGTGTGATTGGTTCGTTGTAGAAATAAATGAGGTGACATTATAATTATGATTCTTTGCAATTTAAGGGCCAAGTGCTATCTTATTAGCTATTTGAAACATTCAGTTATTATTTTCTTTGCACTTCCAGGTTACAGTTGATGTTTGGTGTAGCCATGTCACATTCAGTGACATAGCTCATGACTCCAAAGAGTCATACTCGGCCTCTAGCAGTTGAAATCTTAAACATACTTTTGTTGAGAAGACTTTTAGAACTTTTCAACTTCAATTATTTTCCTCCATATAACAGCTATCTTATACTCTTAGAGGAGAATTTTAAAGTAGCTACTTCATTGTGGGTATTGTACTTTTTTTTTTTGGTTGAGTTAGTAAGATTATAAAGAGAGTAATAAACTTATCTAAACTTCTGCAATATTCTACAGTGATACTAAGAAGTAAAGGAGGAACTAGAAATTATCTTTCTTTGATGTAGTATAGTCATGTACCACAAACATGTTTCAGTCGGTGATGGACATATATATGATGGTGGTGCCATAAGATTATAATACCATATTTTCACGGTACCTTCTTTATGCTTAAATATGCAAATACTTACCATTGTGTTACAGTTGCCTATAATATTCTGTACAGTTACATGCTATACAGGCTTGTAGCCTAGGAACAATTAGGATGTGCCATACAGCCTAGGTGTATAGTAGGCTGTACCTATCTAGGTTGTGTACTGTGATGTTTGCACAGTGACAGAATTGCCTAGTGACGCATTTCTCAGAACACATCCTTGTTGTTAATTGATGCATGACTGTATGTCTAATTTGAGGTTTCTGTTGATTGTCTTACCATTCAATTACCAGTACTCAGTTAGGTATTCAGGTCTACCGTTTTGGCTGCTTGAGGATCTCTAGCTACGTTACATGTCATATGTTCAAGCTCCAGACCTACTTATTCATCAACAAAAATGGCTTTTTTTTTGTGACCAGAGTCCATGGGTGAGAAAAAGATAGCTTATTGTTTTCTGCTTATAAATAAATACAGAAGAACATAGATAGGAAAGCAGTGCTGGGTATGGTGACTCATAACTGTAATCCCAGTGCTTTGGGAGTCTGAGGTGGGAGGATTACTTGAGGCCAGGAGACTGGGCAGCATAGGAGACCCTGACTCTACAAAAAATAAAAAAATTAGTTGAGTGTGATGGCATGTGCCTGTAGTCACATCTGCTTGGGAGGCTGAGGTGGGGGATGCCTTGAGCCCAGGAATTTGAGGTACAGTGAGCTATAATTGCACCACTCTGACTCTTAAAAAAAAAGTGAAATTTGCCTTAGATCCTCCTGTATACTGACAACTTTGCTATTCCACTGTTAACATTTTGATGCTTCTCCTTAATGGAATATCTCTATGCATACTCACATAATACATTTTACCTGAATGGAATATTACAGATAGTATACTGTAATTTTTTTTAGCTGACATTTCTACTGTATACTAAAGCCTTATAATATAGATCTAAATCATTTTTATTAAT
>CAUYQG010199217.1:0-39099 GCA_963574415.1 Tarsius wallacei | reverse complement strand
GAGTTGGAGTCTCACTCTGTCACCCAGACTGGAGTGCAGTGGCCGCTCCCGGCCACCGCAGCCTCGACCTGCTGGGCTCCGGCGATCCTTCTGCCTCAGCCTTCCAAGTAGCTGGAACTACAGGTGCGCGCTACCACACCCAGCTAGTTTTTGATTTATTGTAGAGATGAGGTCTCGCCAAGTTGCCCAGGCGGGTCTCGAACCAGCGGGCTCAGGCAATCCACTCACCTCAGCCTCCCAAAGCACGGGATTACAGGCTAAGTCACCTAGCCCGGCTCACAATTTCTGATTTAAAATTGAATATAAAAGAAGAAATAAAAATGGTAAACTTAAAATATTCAAATGTCCACAAATAGTCAGAACTGCCAATCTCAACTAATCTATAGAATACTTTTTTGGAAATCTAGAGGTAGGAATATTTTGTTTTTGTTCTAAGTGCCCTATAAAATTTTTTAGATAATTTTGGAAGCTGAACAGCAAACAATCTATACAGTTATACTGTTCACTAATTCTAATCAGTAGAATAAGTATCAAAATAATGTAAAAAATATTTTCAAACACTCAAATGACTTAGCTCTGGAGATGGAGTATGTTTAGAAATCTTGCATAATATAGTTCTTGGTTTAAAATAGCATATTTTCCCATGAGTAACAGAAAATTTTATTTACCTAACTTTCTACAAGGCCAAAAGTAAAGTATTCAGTTTCTATTTAAAATCTTTTTCTAAGAACTTCTATTTTCAATACCTATTCCTGATTGCTCAGATGTATTTTTGGTATTGTTTTTTTACTGAGGGTAGTTTTATAGGAAAGTGGTGATCCAACAGATTCAAGTTTATAAGTGGTTTTTGCTTCTGATATTGTTGGTTTTTTGATCTCCAAAACCGGTTGGAAACAGAAAGTCAAAAATAAAACAGAACAGATTCAGGTAGCTAAGGTAAAATTTAATTGGACCATAACTCGCGTCCCAAGTCACATGTCATAACTTAGCAGATGCTCAAAACAATCTTGGAAGATAACTAAAAAGGTTTGATTGCAAATAGTTATTTTTAATAGCACTAATCATTGAATATGATGGTTTTTTAAAATCTATATTTAACCCTTTGACTTACTTTCTTCTAAATTGCTTTTTACATGGCAACAAGGAGTCTTATTTTGAGGCTTCTTGTGATTTGTTTAAAATAGATTTTTTTATACATATTTGGAAAAGAGATGAATGTTTTACCAGAAAACAAGTGATTACTGGAGGAGATGTGTATGGATTCCCAGAGCTGTAATAAACTCACTAGTGGTAATAAATTGTGGTTCTTAGTTTTAATTTTTGTGAAAGTGATTATTGCTTACAAATAAACATCATACTTTAATAAATGGTTTTTAGTAGCTATCACTGATGCAACCATTTAGAAAGGACAGAAATATTTGTTGCATATTTTTATTTACATATTTCACTTTTTATTGTTAAATGATACATGGTGCAGAGAATACATAATGGATGTAATACTGCCACCTCTTGGTTATGTAAATGAGGATATCTGCAGTCATAATTCTCTGTATTCAAATGGGAAAATTCAAGTGCTTAGAAGTCAGCTAAGACTTTTCTATTTGGGTTTAGTGAAAACAGTTGTAAATAAATATCTATGCCAGTGTGTTTGCTTTAAAAGCCTCTATAAAGTTCCTTATCTATGCATTAAAAGATATATGTGCTTATGAAACAAAAGTGACAGTGATACTTTGTGCTGAGGCATTCCAGAAAACAATGTTCAGACTTGGAATAACTTTAGAATTGTTTAGAGTGTTTTTTATTCAATCAAGATCAACTTAATTCAATATTTGCTTAAATATAACCTAAAGCATAGAAATCCAATCATTCTTTCCTTTTTTTTTAAAAAAAGCATTCTTTCTTCGTTCTAATCAATCTTAATCACTTTAGCAAGGTATTAGGTAACCAGATTACATGCTAGAAAAAGCTGGCGTTTTCTTATTAAGGAAAGTATAAAATATTGACTGAAACCAAATTAAGTGCCCCAGGACAAAAAGGCTAGATAACTACTTTTTTTCTCTCACTCAGGTAAGGAAGAGCTTATAAATAGATCATTCTGGGTAATTTTCATTTTCATAGCATCATATAATTGATGCTATGATCAATTATATATTTTAGCAAAGATGTTAAGAACTAACTGCAGTATTTTGTCAGTACCACTATCTGGATAAATGTTTTTCTATTTTAATAACAAATCTCATTTCTACCATACTTAATATTTTATATAGCCCCTCCACATCTATCGAGTCACATGGTGATATATTCCATTTCCTTGACAGTGGGAGTGTATTATACAGTCATAACCCAAGGTCTTTTTGTCTGTCGGATAACCAGTGGTGTTCTTATTGAAATCAAGCAATAATATAAATATGCTGTCATCCGGACGCAAAAAGTGACCCTGCTGACATTGTCAGCAGGACGGATGTGTATGTGGAGACTGGTGAGAGCACTGGGGATTGTCAAACTCATCTGCTTGCCGGTTTCCCTTGGCAACCAAACATTGGTCCAGGATTAGGGAGAGAAGTTGTGATTCTAGAATATGATTCTAGAATATTACATGAAACCCTTAGGAAGAACAAGCAACTCTCAATATTGGAAGAGACCTTAGAGACCATCTAGTCCAACCGTCTTTTTTTAAAGATGGAAAAGAAAGGTCCTGAGAGATGTGAATTTGTCACTTAGCAAGTGGATTTCATAGCTAGACCAAAAGCTGTGTCCTCCAAACGCAAGACTAGTTCACCATGCTGTCTTTAGGCTCTTCTGTCCTGGCTTCAGGTGTCTTCAGTTGTAGAAGTTGATATCTAGTTCCTTGAAAGCTACTTTCCAATTATAAATGGTAAAGATTCTTAGGCCACACTTTCTCACTCAATGTTCTGATTCATGCAGTCCTGTGTTTTGGGGAATGATTATAGGTACAGAGGAACCTCTTATGTTAGGGTACTTTTCAGATCCAGGGCATAACATTTTCTGGTTTTATAAATAAGTGGGTATACCTCAAATAATGATCTTAGGCTACTCACCAAAGACAAATTTCAAAAACATGGTTTACAAACTTTACATAGCTAATGGGAACACTGTCTTCCAGAGAGAAAGATTAAAGAAATGTCTTCCATGAAGTCTCACAGCAGCAGCAGTGTGGCCAAGTGGAGGCTGGTGCTTTTTCTACAGCCACCTTGATATCTGTATTATTGCTATAATGTATCAACTAACAGAACCCTGGGAGGAAGACTTTTTAAAGAGGGAAAGAAAAGTTAAGAATAGGAAATGCTCCATAAAGGCTCAATAACCCTAAAAATATAGTCACTGTGTAAGCTGGCAGCTGAAAAGGGGTGTACTCATTTTCTTAAATTGAATTTTCATCAAGTAACAGCCTTCCCGGTCCCCTGCTGCTTTAAGCAACTGACCCAAGACCTGAACCAGTGTTGCAGAAAATTCGGGATATCCAAATAAGTTAGAACTCCATGCTATGTTATTCTGGCCTAATAATTAGTACCTGGACCCCAAAGTATGGAAGAAAATGAAATGTTTGTTAGACCAGCTCATAGTTTACACAGACCACAGAAGCAACAGAGAAGCTCAGGCAAGGAAGTATAGATCACTCATATTACATGCTGTAATATTGCATTGACCTCTGAGGCAGCAATTATTGCAGTGATTGCAATGCAGAAAGGAACTCTCTCTGTTATTTGGCACCTATACAGTGTTGGAAAGAGAAGAGCTTTGAACTCCAGGTAATGAAGGTCTCACTCAGTCAGTTAATGTGAGGCATTCTCATTTGCCCAGCAGCCAGCTGGACAGGGGCCGTGCAAGGCCAGCCAGAGTACATTTCTTCCATGAAGAGAGGCAAGGCACACAGCACTATGGAAGAGGTGGCCTCTTGGGGTGCAACCTGGGCCTGGGCCACTGCTCTAAACCTATGTCTTGACAATGTCATTATTGTATTTAATGGTCCTGGAACAAGCAAGAGAAAGAGAGAGATCATGTGTTTGTATGTGTGGCATATATGAGAATGATGTGTCTGTGTTATGTGTGGAGCCTGCTTGTGCATTGTGTCTGTGGATGTGCTTTATACTTTGAGTAAAACATTGTGATGTGGATGGGAGATGTAGAATGCATGTGGTGCATATGGTGAGGGGTCAGGGAGGAAAATATTCCATTCACTAATGGCTCAGAAGAGGATAGTGACTCACTCAGTGTTCAGTAGAGAGATGGCTGAGGGGCAATGGAGGGGCCTGATATTTTGGGATTTCTGTGACTCTTTATCAGTGATTCTGAATCTTTTTACCTTACAGACCATTGACAATAAGTATAGGTACAACATATTGAATATTTGCAATGTGCCAAGTACTGAACTAAAGTCTCTGCATGTATGGGTTCATTTTCTTCTTACAATGCTGCGACATAGGCATTATTATTGCCCTGTTTGTGTGGATGAGATAACTGAATCACAGAGCCTTTAAGTAACTTCTTCACAACCAGCAAATGGCAGAGCTAGAATTTTAACCCAGGCAGCCTGGCTATATAGCCCAAGCTCTTTGCCACTATACTCGACAGTCCCTTTTCTATCACCTCTCTGCCAAAGTCTATTTTTCTTTTTTTTTTAAATTTGTAATTTTAAATATGTGGAGTACAATTCAGGGTTAGGTATATAAATGTTCATTATGCAGGTACCCTTGTTGATGAGGTGTGCCCCACCTCCCCTGGCAGTTTCCCACTACTGCCAAACCCTTAATGAATAATGAATTAGTTAATTACCTTTTATTATAAAGATGTGGGGTAAAATTCAGGGTTAGGTATACAAACGTTGATTATGCAGGTACCCTTGTTGATGAAGTATGTCCCTCCTTCCCCTAGCATTTTCCCATTCCCCTTTCCCTGAAAGATTCCCACTACTGTCAATCCCTTTCTTATAGTATTATAATTGTTCAAGGTTCACTTATGAGTGAGAATATATGGTACTCTGTTCTTTGTTTCTGTGATAGATCACTGAGTATGATCGACTCTAAATCCATCCAATTGCTGCAAAGTTTATATGTTTGTCTTTCTAAATGACTGCATAATATTCCGTTGTGTATATGTACTACATTTCTAAAATCCAGTCCAGCTTTGATGGGCAACAAGGCTGATCTTATAGTATTATGATAGTTGTTCAAGGTCCACTTTAAAGTGAGAACATGTGATACTTGGTTCTTTGTTTCTATGATAGATTACTCAGTATTATAGTCTCCAAGTCCATCCAAGTTGCTGCAAAGTTCATAATTCTGTCCTTCTTTACAGTTGCATAATATTCCATCGCGTATACGTAAGACATTTTTTTAATCCAGTCCTCTTTCGATGTGCAGCACTGTTGTTTTCATGTTTTTGCTATTGTAAATAATGCAAAGTCTGCTTTTTCTAATGGCCCTAACCCTCTCCCTTTAGAAATGAGGAAATGGAAACCAAGGGAGGAAAAGCAGATTGCCTTGGGCCCATATTGTGTTTGGTAGAGCCCACTGTTCACATATATCCTGCTTTATATTTGACCTTGGGCAACCAGTATCTTAGTGGGGAAGCATCTACTCCATGACCACCATATATACGTCTGGCCCTGCTGCCATTAGCAGCTTTTATTTTAGGAACTTGAGTACTGCTGATCAGAAACAGTCCCTTTGTTAGTTTGAAGGTAAATGGAATTATCCCCCCCTTTTTTTTTTTGCCTTTTGTCTCTGATGTTGTGAATGGGGGTATATTTTGCTTAAGGCTGTACACATGTGCACCTTTAAAGAGTTTCAATATGTCAGTCTTGTTACATTGGGGAAAAGCAAGTTTGACACATCTAGTGAAACACCTAAGAGGATACTAATCAGGAGGGTTATTGCCTACTTTTTTTTTCAAGCAAAGAAAGAAAAGTTTATTTAAAAGTAAATCACAGAGAGAAAGAGAAGGGAGGGAGAAGATTCACCTCCCCAAGGTGGGGGAGGGAACCAAAGCCAGGAAGCATGGCAACAGCCATAGCTCAAAGAGCACATGGCACGCCAGAGTCTAGCAAGTAGCCAGAGTCTAGCAAGTAGCCAAAGTGCTAAGGCAGTATCTGTGATAAGACCAGAGGCTAAGCCATGCGAATATGAAGATTCATTTATGAATGGCTTTTGGAAAATGAAATGAAGTATAAGAACTGTAAAATTGCTTTCTAACTTTCAGTTTTACACTGTGTAGCCATGTGTATATGATAAGCAAAATAGGATCACAAATGGTTGATCAATGTTTTTGACCATCTTAATGGCCAACTTGTATGAACTGCTTGAATGTTAGAATCACTTATGCACAAATTAAACAAGGTTACCCACTTCCAAAATGAGCTGACTGGGGATGAAGTAGACCTAGCAGTGGTTGGGAGACACCAACCCTGTAAATTTTTGGAGAAACATATGGCCCATCTGGTTGTCTACTAACTTGGAAATATGATCTTTTTAACCAAGAAGCAAATTCTAGCCTTGAAATAAATAGATACAAAGCCGAGCTTGTAAATTAAGAATGCATATTATGCATTTTACTCTGAAAATGTGGCAAATGAGCCTAAAAACGAACTCACTATATACACCACAGAATGAGCCAACATTCCAGAAAACTGTCAGAACAGCCATGGAGGACGAGAAGAAGCTTATTTAAGAGTACAAGCTTCAAAAATGGCTAGATTCCTCATCGCATACAAGCTAACAGGACAGGAAACTGGCAGTTTTGGTGAGTGCAGAAGTCTCTGGTTTAAAAAAAAAAATTCAATAAAAGTTTTACCTGGGAAACTGCCCATAGCTGGCAGGAAAGAGAGAATAGTAGGTGATTTACATTTTCTGGTACATAGGAAAAATACCACTTTAAATGTTTCTTTCTTTCCTAAAAATAACAACAAGGATTTAATAATAGCTGTCAACATATGGAAGGAAAGGAGAAAGGTGAGTGCAAAGGCTTTAAAAGTTAGACAAGTATGAGTAAATTTCTCTCAGATATTTCCAGTTTTACTTTTTGAAGTATAAGTCTAATGCTTAGACAGACAATAGATTTGTGCTCCTGAGATCCTAATTGTTTTTTAAAGTAATGATAACTGTAATAAGAATTCAAAAATATCGTGGTGGTTGGCTAATCACTATGATAGCTTCCAACACAAGAAATGTCATGCATTTTCTGCAAGATTTTGTGTTTCTTCTTTGATCGACTTCGAAGTTCATTTCCTAACTGTTACAGCTGTTTGTTGTTTGTTTTATAATCAATAACTTCTTATTCTGTTAAATGGAAAAATTTTAAGTCTATTGTACATAGACCTTGGAAAGAATAAGCAATTATACTAATCTCAAAAGCTTAAAAAGCATTAAACAATTTTCAAATACTTCACTTAAGTCTCTCAAACACTCTTTCAGGTATTTAAGATAGACACTCCTATTTCTGTTTCACAGATAGACAACTGGCCCAAAGACATTAAGTGACTTACAAAGATCACCCTGTAAGTTCTAGAGTCAAATGTAACTGTGTGTTCTGACTCTACCATTTTACACGTAGAATGTGTCTGCGTGCAGGGAAACCTTCAAAATATAAGGTTTTTAACACTGGACATCGGAAAGCAGCCAGCCAATGAACAAGTTGAATTGGCCATTCATCTTTCCATTTTTCTTTAATCCAATATGGGGGATCTAGGCTAGGCTGGGAAGGATTATTTGTTTGAGTACAGCTCCCCCTGGCTGTAGTGGGCCATGATCCCATCTAAAACGAGTTTTATAATTTGTGAGGTCAAGTACAAACTGAAAATGTGTTCGAAAATCATTAAGAATTTCAACTCAGCAATGGCAAAGTATTCCACAAAGCTTGGAGTCATTCTAAGCTCAGGTCCTGTATGACAGCATAAACTGCATTCCCAGGAAGCAAACACTGCCCAACCCAAAGCAGTGACTGCGAGTGAGAGCTTGAAAGACTTCTTCTCAGATACTACTCCATTAGGAAACTAACAGACAGTATTTGACATGGTTACCTCAAAGTGACCAAGAGAAGACTGAGGGGGAAGTTTCCATTTCCCCAAATATATAGAAGAGAAAATCAAGTAACAAGTAAAAGGGGAAAAAATGAACTTCCTATGGAAAAAAAACAAGACATTTGAGCAAACAAAAATGAGAGAGACAAAAGTTGATCAAATATGGTGCCAGATATGTGTGAGGTATTCAATGAATATTTTTCAAATTACTGATGGGATAAAAGCTGTGTTTAGTCTCATACACACTTTCATCCCTTAACCCCAATAGTTATTGTAATACAGAAATAGAAGCCATGGATTATACAAGTAAGTGATTCCCAGCAGCTGGGAACCTAGGGTCAATATCATTAGAGGCAGAAATAATTTCTTGCTAGGTAGAAGCCTCCAAGGGCTTGGCCAGGACAGTTTCGCGATGTACCTACTTTCCTCGGGATTCACACATTTAGTGTCAGCCACAGAGTTGTTCACACCTACTGATTGCTCCTATCAAAGATTCTGTAGGTTGCTGCCACTGCAACAAAAAGCTACATGGGAGATGGGGGTGAGGCACTAAGTAAAAGGAGCAAAAATAGCTCTTTTCCCCTTCAAAATTGAAAATAGTAGGTTGAGTGTCAGTTAAGAGCTCAGACACAGGAATGAGGCTGACCTAATTTTGAAATCCCACTCTGCTACTTAACTAACTTTGCGATCTTGGGTATGTCACTAATCTTTCTAACATAGGCTTTCTTCTACAAAAAGTGAGGCTAATTCTCAGGGTTCAGGTGTTGTGAGAAGATAATTAATGTGTGTAAATTGATTAGCATAGTACCTGGCATTCAGTAGGCATACAATAAAAGCAGCTATTATTATTATTCAAAGAAGTAAATAAGTGTCACAACTCTTAAGGACCAGAAAAACATCCCACTTTTTAATCTACTTGTGAGAAGTATAATTATTATAAAAACATCAGCACCTTATGGTTTGGGATGTCAAAACTCAGACTTGTTAATATAAGAGAGTTTTCTAACAGTTTGTATGATTTCAGGTGGAGTTTAGGGGGAGTTTTCAGAGTCAGCAGCAAAACTATGTCAAAGTAGCATTTTTATTATAACTGTATTTCACAACATTTTTGCTTATTTTAATGTGGTTTACTTTTCTATTAAAAAATATTCACTCAATACATAGTTTTAGTGACGGTTATATAAATGACTGTAATGACAGTTATGTAAGATAAATTATATATAAAGATTAAGGCTAGAAGGAAACAGAAAATAACAGAGTTGTATCATCACAGACAAGAGCTTATTTTTAAAAATGACTTTAGTGATGTAGAATTGATAATTTGGCAATAAATAGTATTTTAGGTATATTTAAGGTATAAGAAAGAAAGATATGCATTGGCATATAAGACACTTTTACTCATGCATAATTTAAAAAAATCAATATTCACCTTGTACTTGTATTTCCTTTCAAACATGAAACTGGAAGAAGAGGTCAAATACCCCAAATCACTAAAGACTTGTCTATTGATTCAAAATAAACAACATCCTTTGATTTTTTGCTTTTAAAATGTAGTGCATTGTTTTCCATAAATACCCACACCAAAACAAGGGCTCTCGTTTTATTCATTTCTTCTTCCTGAAATCCATGTCTCCAGGATTTTTCTCCATATGCACATTTACATAACCATTTCCACACCATCACTGCTACTGACAACCCACACCTGGAAGTCAAGTGAATACTTCTAACAAACATTTGTAAAGTTTCTCCCTTTTCTCTTCCTTTTAAAACCTTCAGTGGTACCTATGTGACTATAGGATACAGTATAAGCTCCTTATTTAATGTGTCATCTGTGGTTTTCCACAGTTGGGCTTCTTTTTCTTCAGTGTTATCTGCTACAACCTTGTAGTAAATTAAATCTCCTTTCTCTATTGTTACCCAAGCCTTTACCTTCTCTGTTTCCTAGCTATTCTTCAAGGAGTACTTTGACACAGCATCCTGTAAGAAAGTTTTCTTTCTCTTCAGGCCCTTGGGATATTTGCTTCTACCACCTCCTCTGCAAACCTATGTACCTGAATATTCTTGGCCCTGAGCATGTGCTGCCTGACGTGTGGCCTAGATCTCCATTCTGTCACAGATAACTCTTCTTCTCCTCAGCTAGCAGAGAAGTTGCCCATCAGAGTTTGTTGATGATAATGGAAGAACAACTACTGAAAAAAAAATATTTGATGGGGAAATAAACCTAATGCTTTTCCCTAGTGTGCCCTAAGCCCTTACCTGCAATTTCAGTTTAAAACATACAATTGTGTGTACTTACCACCATGTTATTGTAATTGTTCTCAAACTTTTTCCACATATGTGCTGTCTTCTCAACAAGAATCTAAGCTCTTCATAAGCAAGACACTAACTACTTTTTTTATTCATCTTGATATTAACTTGGCAGTGTCAATTCAGAGTTTCAGTCAAAGCTACTTGTCTAAGTAACCATGAGTAGTCAAGCAGGGAAGCATGAGCAGCACCTGAAAAGGTGAGGGTACTAACCAAACTCCCTAGATAATTCCTTCAAAATTTGATTATTTATATAAGCAATGGTGCATTCAACAGCTCAGCACAAAGACACTTTTTCATAAAAACTGTGCCCCTCTTGTGGATGTGTGAGCGGAACTCCCAGTGGTGCTAGAATTTTTTGGGAAGACAAGGTATGTTTGAAATGAAATTTAGCCTGAACTTCATTTAATCAAGGAAAGCTTTCCAGAGGAGTGAGATTGATGGTGGGTTTGAGGAGCCAGTTTGTGATAGTGAGAAAATTCCTGGACTTTTATGGAAACTTATTCAGGTATTTCATCTTCTTAAACCTCTAACTTTAATTTTCTTATGTGTAAAATGAGAGAGAGGGGTCTTACTAAGATTCTAGAATCTCAGAATTATTAGGGACCCCATCAGATATTAAAACCTTCTTTCCAATGTCTTCATCAATGGGACATTGAGATTCTGCTTTTTCATGCTGTGGAGGGGCACTCGCAATCTGTCTAGGAAGCCCATTCTCTTTTTGTGCCACTCTAATTCTTGGGAAGTTTCATTTTCTCAAATGTCCTTTCTAGCTGCAAATCCTTGCAACTGGGTGAGATAACCTGGTAATCTGGCAGATCAAACTGGAAGCCACATCAAACATGGGGAAATAGATGGTACAGTAGAGGAAGGAAAATCAACAACCCTGAAAGAAGGGAGCTCTGAAAAGGGAAAGGGAGAAGGAAAGGAAGAGGAGAGCAAAAACATCAGATATGACACAGAGACAGTTGAAAAAGCAAGAGACATGTGGGAATGAAGCATATCATGGGGAAGCTGTGAAGACCAAAAGGATCAGACTAAAAAGAGTACTACTTTTCATTTACATGGGGTGGGCCATGAGGATCCTCAGGGGTGGGAACAACTACTCCCATATGGTCTATTTCCTTAGTATATCACTGAGCACATATCTCATGGAAATTTGAAATCTAGTTCACGACCTCTGTTACTGTGTAAAAATGATCAAGATTGCTTCCTGCTGGGATTTCTTTAATTTGTCAAAGCATCTAAATGAGCGAGAACCTTGAAATATTCTAACAAATTTATTTTCAGCAGAACCATCAATCACCCAAAATGCACTTTCCCAGCTTGATAAGAACAATGATCAATGGACACTTGGGCTCACAGTAGTTATTTCTGCCTTCAGACTACCCTTTCCTCTTGTCACGGTTTCCATCACCCTGTTGACACTGTCCCTGAGTCACTTGCTGTCTGAATGCGCACACCAGCTGCGTGGGAGGCAGTCTCTAGAGGTGCCGAGGGAAGACAGCCTGAAATGAAATATTTGCTCCAGCAATTTTAACAGGGCTGCCTGGAAGGTGATGGGGCTATGTGGATGCCTGGAAGAAGGAGTAGGAAAGAGGAACGGAGCTAACATTTATTGGATCCCTTGCTGTTATGTGCCAGGCACAGCGCTAAAAGCGTGGATCTTCTCATTTACTCTCCATAAAACTGTTTTAAGCTGAGTGTTTTTATTATCCTCATTTTGCATTCATTTATTCATTCATTCAGTCAACTCATGTTGCCTACCTTCTCTGGTAGGGAAGCTGAACCTAGGAGGTAGAAAGACTGATGAAGGGCACACAGCTAGTACCCTGTTTTGCTTGCCTTACTCCCTTCTGAAATAAGAGTATCAAAATATGTCATTAGGACTAAGAACAGTAAAAATAGCTTTGTTTTCTTATCTTTTGAAAGTGATAACACAAATTATAGTTTAAAAAAGCAAAATAAATTAAATAATTACAGCAATGAGATTCTGTTATATAGTAAATAAGGGTACAAAGTAACTAGGAGTTTGGGGACTGGCCACTGCATTTAATAATTTTGCAGGTAGTTCCACCAGACATAGGGGAGACCCATGTGTCTTCCCATGAACTGTACTGCTTTGTAAGGGTATATGATATTTGAACCTATTGCTTTGACAAGGCTATCTCTAAGGAAATTTCTCTAGTCCCTGTCTAAACTGTACGAACTGACTTCCAAAAAGCTAGTTTGACTAAACTCTGTTTTCTGTCACTTGCTTTAGGTTTATGTACACACAATCAGAAAATGTAGTAAAAAGACTAAGCTTTTGCCTCTGCCCAGCTCTGTGAAAGAAAGACTTGGAGGTCTTCAGGTTGTTCTGGCCCAAGGAGCCCATATTGCCATCTAAACTTGAGGGCCCTATGACCTTGGCACCAGAAAACTAGCAAATGCTGCTTGGAAATCTGTCCTTCCTCCTCATGAGGCTAACAGTGATCCTAATCATAGTTCCTTCACTAAGTTCAAACTCACAAAGCTGTGGAGTGAATGAAGGAAAGCTCAATGCCTCTTCCTGTCTTGCAGTTGAGTCCTGACCATGGCCAGTCAATGTGATGTTTGTTCAGAGATTTGGTGAAACCTCTGAGTTACAGTTCCCCGTTTCCTTCCTTTCCAGCTCAAGTCGAATCAAGAATCTGTGATAGTTAGAAAAATCCAAGGCTTAAAGCAGACACCAAGATATCAATGGTAGCAGTTCCATTAAAGGGGATTCCAGCTTAAAGAAGAAATTAATCTCAGATGCTACAGGCCAAGGATCTTCAATGATTATGAGAATGGGGACTACTTGAAACCCTTGGAATATTGACAGAGGAGGAGTAAGGGCGCCATGACTGAGAAGAGAGATATTTCCAAGAAGTCCATGAGCAGGATCAGGAAAGAGAGATAGACGGCATTAATGTACTATTATCTTTGAGTGGGTCAGGGAAGGAGAAAGAATCTGGGGCCTATGAGAAACCCTGGGGTGGGATGGGGACTGCTTCAGATTTGGAAAAATATTAAATAAGCTTAATATTCACAAATTGGCTATTATATACCTGGCACTGTGCCAAATGTTAGACACATTTTTCTTTAATTTTCCTTTCAACTTTATGAGTGAACTATTATCTTGATTTTATAGATAAGAAAAATAAAGTTCAGAGACATGCAGTCATTAGCTCAAGAGCACACAGCTAGTAAGTGGCTACTATAGACTGAATTTTTGTGTTCTTTCCAATTTATATGTTGAAACCTAACCTTCAATGTAATGGTATTAGGAGGTGGGGCCTCAGAAGGTGATTAGGCCATGAGGGCAAAGCTTTTGTGAATTAGATTGGTGCCCTTACAAAAGAAGTACTAGGGAATTTTTTTCACTACTTCCATCATGTAAGGACACAGTGAAATAATGGCTGTCTGTGAACCAAGAAAGCCCTCACAGGACACTGAATCTGTTGGTACCTTGATCTTTGAATTTCTAGGTTCCAGAACTGTGAGAAATAAATATCAGTTTTTTATAAGCCACCCAGAAGAACAGAGTAAGACAGTGACAGACCAAAGTGAAACTCAAGTCTATATTACTTTATAGTTCTTTTCACTATACCCCGCTGCCTTTAAGAAAAAGTTAAAAATGCTGAAACCTGCACACTTCCTTCCAGAGTCCCATAATTGCCACTGACAAAACAAGCAAATGTGGACAGTGGGAAAAAGGCAGAATAAGGATGGCAGGGTAGCTGCAGAAGACTGTCATAACTCAAGTTACTAAGCATTCCCCTACTTCCCAATGACTTCAGAATTCCAAAGAAAAACACAGGCAAAAGCCAGGGGAGTTTGCACTCAATAATGAAGTAGCAGGCAAAAGTGTGATGTCATCTGCACACTATTTTCCTGACCATTTTCACATAGTTCCTGCTGCAGGAAGAGAGTTTCACATCTCAGATACGAGCCTAATGAAAGTGTGTACCACAATACAGCAAAGGCCTCTCAAATCAATAGTGTTTTTTGGCACACATCTTCTTGGTAAGCACTTTTGCAAGGTGGACATAAAAATAAATGTGCAATGTAATATTTAAGAGTAACCTTTAGCTATTAAGCCGATTTCTTATCAAGCTGTTACCTTTGCGATAGATGCTTACTAATTTACACTCACATAAGATCCCAAAAAATACATCAGGCAGCACACCCTACACAGGCTGCCAAAGGAAGAACATGGGGGGTATAGGTAGAAGGGGCTTTCAGCTTCTTAACTCACGAGATACACTGCAAAGAATATCAGTCTCTGATTTTTCACTGTCCTGATAAACAGCAGTAAAAAGTCAGTTGCTTTTTCGTGTTTCTGCATTATATACTTGCCTATTACTCCAAATGAAAGAATCTGCAACAGAACTTTTAGTACATACCAGGAATCAGCAAACTTTAAGGAACTTTATAAATAAGACCAGCTCAGAGAGTTAGCATCAGAAAATGAAAACTCCTGTACTTTTTACCATTTATTCATTAGGAACATTATCTAACCCTACAGGTACTCTCATTAAAAAAAAATACTTTCCTAGCAAGGGGAAAATTATTCACATGCTTAATTACCATCTTTCTAGCCTTATTTCAGAGATCTTCCAGGATTTCTGATACAGCACATTCAAAAAATGATGTGACATTTTCTTTTAGGAAGCAGAAGTAGCAAGTCCTGAATTCATCCTTGGACCTTCAGCTGGCCTAATGAGCAGGAGCATTTGAAGCAACTTTCCTATTTCTGAGAACTTCTGCCTGTAGTTCCCACTCATATACTTAAAACAAAAGTCAAATGCACAATGAGTAAGAAGCATCTGTTTTCCTCTTCTAATCCTCACCAGTCATCCATGGCTTTTCTAGTCTCTGTGAAAGTCCAAATTCCAAATACATATAGGCATACAAAGAAGGGCCTCCCCAAACAGAATTTAATTATTAAAAAGTATATTTATTCTTACATGTTTAAACGTCAGTCACCTTCAAAGTACTCTCTGTTTGATGCAATACACCTATTGAGATACTTTTTCCACTGCTCAAAACAGTTTTTGAACTCGTCAATTTTGATGCCTTTTAGTGCTGCTGTTTTTTGTTTCACCTCTTCCACATCAGCAAAACATTTCCCTTTGAAGACTTTTTTCATCTGGAGAAATTTTTAAAAAGTCACTTGGGGTGAGAATTGGTATATAGGGAGGGTGGGGCATGGGGGTCATGCCATTTTTGGTCAAAAACTGCTGAAAACTCAGCTTGGTATGGGCAGGTGCGTTGTCATGGTAGAATAATCGGTCAGCTGTTTGTCACAACTTGGGACATTTCTTCTGCAAATTATGATGCAACCTTATCAAAACTTCCAGATAAAAACTTTGGTTGACCATTAGATCTGGAGGAAAAAATTCTGTGTGTACTACAAGGAGCCTATCCTCCAAAGAATAACTCCAGGACTTTTTAGGTGGCCCCTCATACATACATACATACATACATACAAACATACATAAAAGATAAATTGCATATATATATGCATATGTGTATATATATATGTATATATCTATATGAATAATATAGATATATTTTAAAGCCAGGTGCAGTGACTGACACCTGTGATCCCAGCACTTTGAGAGACCAAGGTCAGAGGATTGCATGTGCCCAGGAGTTTGGGACCAACCTAGGCAGTGTAGCGAGAACTCATCTCTACAAAAAATAAAATAAAATTAGCTGGAAGTGGTAGCATTTCTGTAGTCCCAGTTACACAGGAGACTGAGGCGGAAGGATTACCCGAGCCCAGGAGATCAAGGCTGCAGTGAGCTGTGATCATGCCACTGCATTCCAGCCTGAGCAACAAAGTGAGACCCCCAACTTAAAAAAATGTAGATTTTAGAGCCTGAAATTGCGCATTTCTAACAAGTTTACATTTTGTGCTGAGTTGCAAGTTTATTCTTCAAAAGAATAAGCTAACTGAGCTGCTAGTTGGATGAGTGAACTGTCTATGCTGGCGGGAATGATACTGTATGTTAGTGTTCAGTACACAACATGAACATTTTAAGAAAAAATGATAATGTAGATTTCATTAAATTAAAATTTCCTGCTTATTAAAAGATACCATTAAGAAAGTGGCAAGATTCAGAATGAGAGAAAATATTTGCAATATATGCATCGGATAAAGAACTTTTACTCAAAATGTATAAAGAGATCCTAGAGTTCAAAAAAAAGAAAGCAAATAACAATAAAAATGGGCAGAAGACTTTAATACACACTTCACAAAAGAAGATACATGAATGGTCAATAAGCACTTTAAAAGACACTCACATTAATAAGCAAGAGGCAAATGAAAATTAAAATCAGGAGACACCATTAACACACGGGAGATACATTACCAATGGTGGCAAGAGTGTGGTGCAAGTGGAACACTCATGCATTGCTACATTGTTAGTAGAGGTGTAAAAATTTACAAATATTTTGAAAAATTGTCAATTTTTTGTAAGGCTAAACATCTATTTTTTCCTATGACTCAGCAAATTCATTCTTATGTGTTTATTCAAGAGACGATAAATACTTCTACAAAAATACTTGAACAAGAATGTTTATGGCAACTTTATTTATAGCATTAAAAAATTACAACATAAAAATTCATCAGCAAGATGATGGAAACCAATTTGTGTTCTATTCATCCAAAACACTACTCAGTAATAAAATGAACTGCTAACATATACAACAATATAGATGAATCTCAAAAACATTATAAAAATGGAAAAAGTCAGATACAAAAGAATAAATGTTGTAGATATTCATGTATATTAAATTTTATAACAACAACAAAAATAAATCTGGCATAGTAATTTCAAAAAGTGGCTACCCTGGGTGGAAAGAATGCTTTGAAAGAGGTACAAGGGAATTTTCTCAGTATTTTTCTTGATTGAATGGTAGTTACCTACATGTATACAACTGTCAGAATTCATCTGTACACCTAATATTTGTGCATTTTATTTCAATTATACCTCAATTTGTAAAAATGTCCATTTTATTTTACAACCGTACATGGAAGCTTACAATTATTTTCACAAATGATGATCGATATCATAAATTTCTAAAGCCTTTTTCTTTCAAATAAAATCTGTGATAGAATTGTTGTACTTATCTTCCTTTAAAAAATTTTTATTTTAGATTCAGAGAGTACACATGAATATTTATTACATGGAGATATTATGTAGTGATGGGGATTGAGTCTCAGGTGATCCATTCTCCAGTTAGTGAACATTGTACTCTAGACAATTTCTGATCCCTAACCCTCCACCACCTCCCCTCTTGTTGATGCCCTCAGTGTCTATTATTTTCATCTTTGTGACTGTTTAGCTCCCACATATGTGTGAAAACATGTGGTGTTTTGGTTTTTTTGTTTTTGAGTCAGTTTAGTGAGGATGATGATCTTCAGCTCCATCCAGGTTGCTGCAAAAAGACATGATTTTATTTGTTTTATGGCTGTGTATTATTTCATGGTGTGTATATACTGCATTTTACTTATCTACTGATTGGTTGATCCACTTATCCACTTAGATTGATTCCACTTCTTTCCAATTGTGTATTGGGCTGTGATGAACATGTGGTTACAGGTGTGTTTTTTATATAACGACCTCTGTTCTTTAGGGTAGATACCTGGTAGTGGCATTATTGGATCAAATAATAGATCTGTGTTTAGTAATTTGAGTAATCTCCATACCACTTTCCATGAAAGTTGTACTAATTTATTTTTATTTACTTTAAAAATTTTTATTTTATTATAGGAATGTAGGGTAAAAATGAGTACTAACTACATGAGAAGGCTGCATGCCGGTGAAGTTTGGGCTTCTAACTGACCCTCACTGCCCCTGGTAATGACCCAAGTACCCTTTGTGTTGTCACATGCTCCTTCACCCTCCTCTCTCCTTCTCTCCCCTAGCAGTGCCCAGTAACAGCCGATTTCTGCTTTGTGCACATCTGAACTTGAGTCTATAGGAGTCTTTGTGAGTTGAATGGGTCTTTTGAAGGCAGCAGATATTTGGTGTGTATGTGCATGTGTTTAATCTATTCTGCCAGTCTATATCTTTTTAGTGAGGCATTGAGCCCATTTGCATCCAGAGCTAACAATGATATGTAGGGTACTATTCTATTCATCATACTAGTTTTTGTCTAGTTGCTTTTTTTATTTCATCTGTTGTGTTGCTGTTCCATAAAGCCTGTGAACTTTATGGTTTCCAGTGTTTTTCTACTGGTGTATTTCAACCTTTTGTTTTAGTATTTAAGACTCCTTTGAATGGTTCTTGTAGAGCTGATCTAGTGGTGACAAATTCCCTAAGTGCTTGCTTGTCTGCAAAGGACTTCATTTCTCTTTCATCTATGAAACTTAGTTTTGCAGGATACAAAATCCTTGGCTGACAGTTATTCTGTTTGAGAAAATTGAAGATGGAGTCCTGCTCCCTTCTGGCTTGTAGGGTTTCTTCTGAGAAATCTTCAGTTAGTCTGATAGGTTTACTGTTGTAAGTTATTTGATGTTTTTGTCTCACTTCTCTTAAAATTCTTTCCTTCACATGAAATTTGCACAGCCATCTGACTATGTGTCTTCAGGATGACCTTTCACAATGAATCTTGTCGGAGTCCTTTGGGCTTCTTCTCTCTGGATGTTTAGATCACTGGCAAGGCCAGGAAAGTTTTCCACCATTATTCCCTCAAATAGATTTCCCAAACCTGTTTCCTTCTCTCCTTCCTCAGGAATACCTATGATTCTTAGGCCTGAATGCTTTACATAATTTCTTGGAGACTTTGTTCCAGTCTCTTGACTATTTTTTTCTTTATTGTTGTCTGATTGGGTTAATTAAAAAGCCTCGTCTTCAGGTTCTGAGATCCTTTGTTCTTCTTGTTCTCGTCTACTGTTAAGCCTTTCCCCTGCATTATGTACTTCCCTAAGTGCTTCATCCATTTCCAGGATTTCAGCTTTTTTTTTAAGTTGTCTATACATTTGGAGAATTTTTCATCCATATATTTAATAAATCTCTTTATATTGGTTTTCAACTTTCTCCTGGAGTTCATTGACCAATTTTAACATCCATCTTTTGAATTTTATGCCTGGAATTTCAACAATTTCATTTTGGTTAGGGTTCACTGCTGAAGAGTTAGTGTGGTATTTTTGGAGGTGTTGGAGAACTCTGTTATTGCATATTATCAGAATTATTTTTCTGGCTCCTTCTCATGTGGGTAGACAATTTTTTTTTATTTGAGTTTGGAAGGGATCTGACGTAGTCACTGCAAGGCTACCTTGGTTACAGGAAACCTTGGCATGGTTAGTTTCTCAATTTCCAAATGTGGCAGCACTGTGTTGTACCTGCACTGACTCACAGCATCCTGAGTGACTGAAGTGGCTTGGAAAGTGTTAGCTGGTGATTGGGATCTGGCCTTCCCTAAAGCTGAGGTATTGTATCTGATGTGGTTGGCTGTACTGTTGACCTTTGACCAGGAAGTTGTGCTTGTGGGAGAAAGCTGGCAACGATGGTGGCTGTAGGTTTTCTCCTTGGTGAGTTTTGCCCTGACGTAATGCTCAGCCAGTCTAGGCCAAAGGTGGGACTCCGGAGACTTCCCAAGTTTTCTGTCTGTTTTGAATCTTCTGGGGTATTTCAGGGTAAAGGAGACGAGGCACCCTGCAAGTGTACATCCCTATGTGCCCCAGTGAAGGTTAGAAGGGAGTCCCAGGCCACTGGGGTAATACTGTTGTGCAGAGCAAGCCCAGAAGAGTTTACAATGGGAGTGAGAGGTTGCTGTGGCAACATGTCCCACACAGCTCCCATCTAGGACTCAGACAATCTGTGATCTGAATGTCAAGGTGTAGCCAGCTCAGGGCCTCATGTGTTCTCAGACAGTTGGCCCATACAAGAACTGTCTGCAGCTGTGGAGTTTGCCCTTGGGGCCCATTTCCTCCCAAGCTTGCTGCAAAGCAACCACTCCATTCTACAAGGGTTGTGTGCCTGGGAAATGGTGGCTGGCACTACTCAAGGCTTTTTTACTGCACCATTTCATGGCAGAGCACATCTGTGTGAAAGGCAGTTTCCCATGAGGAGCTGGAGTCCCACAAAGCCCAGGGATCCCTGCAAGTTTGCAGCCGGAGCACAAAACTCCTGAATTCCCTTAACTCCCCTTCTCCATTGTCTTTGAATGATGTGGTTGACTATGCAGTGTAGGAGACAGTCTGACCAGTTCCAGTCCAAGTCAGCGGATTTTCTTCTTCTTTGTTCTAAGTGGTTATTATCACTCCTTTGGAGACTCTTGGGTATGCTGCTGGATGTGACCCTCTCTGGGTGCTGAAAAAACTTGACCTTGGTTTACTCTGTAAGAGATATTCACTCTAGCTTCTTCATGCCAGCCATCTTAATCCAGAATCCTCCATTTTAAAATGCACATTTGCCTTCTAATTTTAAAATCATATTGTTAATTAAAGCACATACTGAAAAACAAAGATAAATAAATAAATAATATTTCCTTCAGACTTGTTGGTTATAACACCACACTAGGATCAGAGGTTGTCACTAGGAATATTTTGGTATATGTTATCCCAATAAGTTTTTTTTTCCATTCATATTTACAAATTTTAAAAACTTACTAAAATACACAAGTTGTATTTTTTCACTTTTGAAAAATTTTCGGTGTTAATATTTCTCTTTGAATATTTTTTAATTGCAAAATAGAATTCAACCATAAGAATATACCATGATTTATTTATTAAATCTTCTATAATTGAACATCTAGGTTTTTGCACATTTTTACCATTACTGTTATTAGTAAATACTGAGATATTCATCCATGTCACCCATTACTTGTGCACATTCTGGATTATTTCTTTATAACAATTTTCTGCCAATATTATTATTGAGTCAAAAGATTAGTACAATTATATGGTGTTTATTAAAAAATGCTGTATTTTCCTCCACAAAGATTTTCTTAACTTACAATCATATTAATTGTGTATGAAAAATAGTTATGCGCCTTATTTTTCTCTCTGTAACATTGTCAAAATTGTATGCTGCCAAATTTTGGTCAGCTTGATATGAAAAAGTAGTAACACATTATTGTTTTAATTTGCTTTTCATTGATTATTTGTTGAGTTGTATATTTTTCACATTTTTGTCCACTTGTACTTGATAATTTTTAATTGCCATATTATATTATTTCTGTTTTTTTGCTGACATGCTTACATTTTACTTATTGATTGCTTAGGTGCTCTTTATGTATTAAAACTTTATCTTTTAACATATGTATTGTTAAAGTTCTGTTTTATCATTGGCAATTTAATTTTCTTTATGATAAATTTGTTGTGTAGTTTAATTTTTATGTTGTTGAATTTACTAATTCTTCTCATTTTTTTTCTTAAAATTGCCCTTTTTAATGGAGGAAATATCGTAAAAATATTTATGCTGACTGTGTCAGATATGGCCTAAAAATGTTTATCTCCAGAGAGTGAAAACAGTTGATTAGGGCCTGGCTCCAAAACAGGTAGATTTTCTGTGGATAACTCCATACTAGAATCCTCTACATGTCTAATCAAAACAGTCTTCATTGGCCAGTTCAATTGTCAATTGCCCAATTGTCCTGCCCCAAACCAGACAAGGGAGGACAGTTTAAGAGGATAACAATCCTTGGAGAATTGGTATAATCTGTAAAAAGGGGATCTTGTAGAAGTTTGTAGCCTAATTTAAACCCTTTCAGCAACTTCAATGATTGAATCTCAAATATACAGAATGTACAAGACCAATATGCTTCTCTGTTTTTTGTTTTTGTTTTTTTTTGTTTTTTTTTTTTTTTTACAGGTTTAGAGTCTTCAAATAGTTACCCTGGAGTCAGCTCACCTCACGGCAAGAGGTACCAGATTTTCCCTCAGACTACTCTTAACCTGAACTGAACCCAGAAGGAGTAATTACTGTCATTAGAGTAAATGACTTTATTAATGAGACCAGCACGATAACGTTTTTGCATGTCATTACATGCATGACGATTTCATTTTAATAAAAGTTCCATTGATTTCCAATATACTCTGCCTCTGTGCACAGTCTGCAATTTGTTTCTCACATAGCAGGGACTTTTCACCAACTCTGCCTAACTTATATTCCACTCTTTTCAGTTTTGATGAACTCTGGATAATTACAAAGCCCAAGCTCATCATTTGTAGTTACAAATTACCTCTGTGTTTTCAGCCTATACCCATTACAAACCCTTGAGTCTGGATGTAATTTCAAACCAGTGCTTGGTGTAGTGCATATAGCATATTAAGAACTTAATAGAGATGTGAAAAGCAGATGAGTGAGGGGAGAGATTAACAATACATACACCAGACTGTAATGTCACCTTTAAATGGAAAAAGTAATAGTAATTAGCCTTCCATACATGTACTGACAAAATGTGATATGTAAATGAAAGCTCTTAGAATAAAGACCAGCCAGTAAAAGAGATGATTAGCAAAGTCTTGTTAAACCAGAAATAAAGTGTCTATTACAAACTAAAGGGATAGAAACAAAGAAGCCATCCTTTATGCTACCTCTTTGTTACTCATAATGTGATCCTATGACCAACAGCATGGGCATCACATGAGAGCATGTTAAATATGCAGAATCTTAACAGACATACTAAATAAGAACCTGCATTTTATTTTATTTTTTATTTTAGAGAGATGAGGTACAAATGAGGATTAACTATATAAGTAGGCTGCATATAGGTGAGTTTGGGCTTCCAACTGGCCCTCTCTACTTCTGGTAGTGAACCAGGTATACTTTGTGTTGTCATGTTTCCCCAACCCTTCTCCCTCCCTCTCTTCCTCCCTCTCTCCCTTCCTCTCCTAGTAGTGCTCAGCAACTGCCAATCCCTCCCTTGTGCTCATGTGTCTATTTTTTAGGGCCCACTTATGAGTGAGAACATGCAGTATTCAGTTCTTTGTTGCTGTGACAGATCAATTAGTGTGATGGTCTCTAACTCCAATTTGTTGTGAAGTCCATAATTTTGTTCTTCTATATGGCTGCATAATACTCTGCAGTGTATATATATCACATTTTCTTTTCTTTTTTTTTTTTAGTGTATTTTATTTTGAAGATCTGGGGTACAATTTGGGATTAGGTGTACAAGTGGTCATCATATGGGTAAAGTTTATGTCTATCTTTGGCCCCAACTTTGCCTGGTTTGAGATTAGGTACCCTTATTAATGTTTTGTGCCCTCCCACCTCTGGTAGTTTCTGGCTACTGCCAATCCCTTTCTTATAGTATTATGGTAAATGTTTAGGGTCCACTTATGAGTAAGAACATATGGTACCCAGTTATTTGTTTCTGTGATATATAACTAAGTATAATAGACTCTAAATCCATCCAAGTTGCTGCAAAATCCATAATTTTGTCCTTCTATATGGCTGTATAATATTCCATGTGTATATGTACCACTTTTTTTATCCAGTCGAGTTTTGGTGAGCAGCATGGTTGGCTCCATGTTTTAGCTATTGTGAATTGTGTGACAATAAACATGTGTCTGCAGGTGTCTTTTTGGTAGACTGATTTATGTTCCTCTGGATATATTCCCAGGAGAATGATTGATGGATTATATGGAAATTCAATCTTTAGTTCTTTTAGGAATTGCCACAATGCTTTCCAAAGAATGTGAACTAGCTTGTACTCCAAACAACAATGTAGAAGCTTTCCCTTTTCTACTGGACCCGTGCCAGCATCTTTTTGTTTTGCTTTGTTTTCTTGGCTTAAAGATGATAGTAATTCTTACCAGAGTTAGATGGCATCTCATTGTAGTTGTTATTTGCATTTCTCTGATGATTAGTGAGACTGAGCATTTTTTCATGTGTCTTTTGGCGGTGATTTACCATAGATGGCTATTATTATTTTGAGGAATGTTTTTTGTATGCTTAAGTTCTGGAGGGTTTTTACCAAGAAGGAGTGCTTGATTTTTTCAAATGCTTTTTCTGAATCTAATAGTATAATCATGTGGTTTTTGGTTTTACATCTATTCATGTACTCAATTTACGTTTATGATCTTGCATATGTTGAACCAGCCCTATATCTTAGAAATGAAGCCCACCTGGTCATGGTGGATGATCTTTGAGATGTATTGTTGGGTCCAATTTGCTAGAATCTTGTTGAGAATTTTTGTATCTATGTTCATCAAAAAGATTGGCCTGTAATTCTCTCCTTGTTGGGTCTTTGCCAGGTTTGGGTGTTATTTGACAAGGGAATTTCTTATAACTGAGTTTATTTCCTGGAATATTATTGGTCTGTTTAGAGTTTCAATTTCTTCTTGTTTCAAACTTAAGAGCCTGTGTGACATCAAAAAGTCCTATATTGCCTTTAGATTTTCTAGTTTATTTCCATACAGGTGTTCATAATAATTTCTGAAAATCTTTTGAATTTCAAGGTAGGTTGTGACTTTGCCTTTTGCATTTCTTATTGTGTTTATTTGGGCTTTCTTTCTCTCTCTCTCTCTCTCTCTTGTTTTTTAGTCAATCTGGCCAGGAGTTCGTTAATCTTATTTATTCTTTCAAGGAACCAGCTTTTTGACTTGTTGATCCTTTCTGCAGTATTTTTGTCCTCTATGACCTGCAATTGTACTTTTATCTTGGTGATCTGGATTCTTCTGTTTAGGTTAGGATTTTGGTGATCTCGCCTTTCCTGCTTCCTTAGGTGTGACATTAGGCTGTTTACTGGTGATCTTTCTGTTTTCTAAATGTGTGTGTGCAATGCTATGAATTTTCCTCTTAACACTGTTTTCATGGCATCACAGAGGTTCTGATAAAATGTGTCTTCATTTTAGTTTGTTTCCAGGAACTTCTTTATCTCTGTCTTAATTTACATGTTGACTCAGAAGTCATTCGACAGCAAGTTGTTTAGTATATATGTCTTTCTGTGTTTTGGGGAAATCATGTTGGCAGCAATATTTATTTTTATTCCACTATGATCTCAGAAGATGCATGATATTCTTTCAATCTTTTGAAATTTGTTCAGGCTTGATTTATGTCTGAGAATGTGATTGATCTTGGAGTATGCTCCATGTGCTGATGAGTAGAATGCATACTCTATAGTTATTGGGTGGAGTGTTCTGTAGATGTATATTAAGCTTATTTCATCAAATGTTGAGTTGAGGCTCTGAATCTTCTTGTTGGCTTTTTGCTTTGATGTTCTCTCCAAAGCTGTTAGTGGAGTAATTTATGTCTCCAATTGTGTGGGAGGCATATATGTTTAACATGATTGTTTCTTGCTGGTAGATTGAATTTTATATCATTGTGTGATGTCCTTCTGTGTTCTTTTTAACTTTTGGTGGCTTGAAGACTGCTTTGTCTGATATAACAATAGCTACTTCTGCCTTCTTATGTTTTTTTGCTTGCCTGAAAAATCATTTTCTAGCTTCCACTTTGAACCTGTGGGTGTCTTTTGCAGTGAGGTGAGTTTTTCTTGGAGGCAGAAAATAGTTGGATTATGCTTTTATGTTCAGTTTGTCACACTATGTCTCTTCAGTGGCACATTTAGTTTACGCACATTCAAGTTGACTATTGAAATGTGAGAGTTTATCGCTGTAATAGGACTCTTAGGGAGTTACTTTGTTTCCTTTTAACTTTTGTGTTTATATATGTGTGTGGTTTCATTTGGTGGGTGTTCTGTATGCTCTGTTAATCTGTGTTTGCCTGTACTTTTGTGATGAGCATGAACATTCCTTTTTTTTTTTTTATTTCCTGTGTCCAACACCTTTTTAAGTATCTCCTGAAGGATGTGGAGGCAGCATATTCTCTTGGGGATTGGATGTCTATGAAGGATTCTAATTCTCTGTCACTGATTAAACTTAGCTTGGTTGGGTAGAAAATTCTTGTCTGGAATTGCTTATCTTTAAGAACGTTAAGAATTGACTCCACTCCCTTCTGGCTTGTAGTGTTTCTGCAGATTAGTCTGGAGTGATTGTGATGTGTCAGTAGGTAGTCTGACATTTCTTTCTCTCTGCCTTTAGGATTTTTTCCATCCATACTTACTTTGTGAAGGTGACTTATGTGATACCTTAAGAGGATCTCTGAACCTCTTGTGCTTTAATAGTTGTGTCTCTGGCAAGATGTGGGGAGCTTTCTCGAAAAACTTCATGAAATGCTTTCTCCATGGTGTTCTATTTTTTCCCCTCTGTTTCAGGAATATCAATCAGGTGTAGATTTGTCTTCTAGACATAGTCTCATATCTCTCAAGGATTTGCTCATTCTTTTTGAGTTTTTTCCTATGTTTTTGACAGATTTGGTAAATTCCATATTTTGATCTTCAAGCTCTAAGATCCTTTCTTCTGCTTGGTTAATTCCACTCCCTATGCTTGATATTGATTTCAAGGATGAGGTTATGTACTTCCATTATTTCAGAATAGGCTTTTTTTAAATGATCTACTTCACTTTTACTTCCTGTATAATTCCACTAAGTATGCTGCTTGTTTCTCTTGTTTCCTGTTCATTTTTGCCATCCAAACTCTGACTTCTGTAGCTGTCATCTGGGGCAGGTTGTTTTGCGGGGTTCTGTTGTTTGCACTCTGATGGCTGCTTTGGGGGCATTGTCTTTTTAGAACTCTGAGGGTTGCCTGTGTTTTTCCATTGATTTTTCCTCATTTGTGACAGGCCACTTTTCCTTCTCTATACTTCCATCACTCACTGATAGGGGCATAAGCATTCACTTCTGCCTTGCTCCACCCTGTTGTAGGTTTTCATTATTGCAGGTTTTCTCTCCCGCTGCCAAATTAGTTGGACCAGTTTTCAGCTCTGCTGCTGTGACGTATGGCTTGTGCCCAGCTGGGAGGAGGTGAACAGACTCAGAGCATCTTAGAATTGCTCACCCTACTTCTTCATTGGGTGGGACTTCTGTTCCTGTACTAGCCTGGTGCACACTGGGGGATGGGGCACCTGCATTCCCACTCTGCCATTGCTTTCTGGTCCTTATGTGATCAAAGAGACCTTTGCTGGATGCAGGGTGTTTCACACATTCAAAAGTGTTCTCAGAATGTCTCTGGCTATCAACAGTTGGGTCTCTACTCTCTGTCTTTCTTGGCAAGAGAGATGCTGGACTGTTTCTTCCCTAGTTGCTGGCAGCAGGCATGCCAGTCAGATTTCCTCCACAGGTGAGTTTTTCCTGCCTGGCATGCAAGTTTTGTTGCCCATTCCACTTGGGCTCCAGTTGCCCACCTCTGTTCCCCAACCAGGACTCTTCCCACTCGGGACCAATGGCTTGTGCATGGCTGGAAGGGGGTGAACTGATTCAAAACATCTTAGAATCACTCATCCCTCCTATTCACTGAGCAGAGTTTATGCTTCTGTTCCAGCCTGGAGCAAGGTGGGGGATGCGTGCCTGGGATCTCACATCTGCCATCACTTTCTGGTCATGTGTGCTCAAAGAGACCTCTGCTGGGTGCCAAGTGTTTTACCCATCCAAATGTGTTGAAGGCATTTTCATCTATCAGCACCTGCTTCCCTACTCTCTGTCTTGATAGGCAAGAGAGGCTCTGGTCTGTTGCTCCATGTTGGTCATCTTGCCCCTTTTCCTGAATCTTTATTTTAATAGTGAGCATTTTGACAAGTGATTTGCATACACATTAAAGATTTTGAAGCATTGATATAGACATAATTAATGTCAATTAAAGTGAAACCTAAATTTAAAATTTCTATACTAATTCAGCTCAGGAAATGTCTACATAGATACTTGACTTTCACTGATATCATCTAGTATTTTGATGATCTTTGTACTTAACAGAGAACTACCTACTCTGAGTATAGAAGCACTTTCTGGATGATGAGTATGCGTTTTAGGCACTGCTTTACTAAGTTGGATTGATTTCTATCCAAACTCCGTCTCTTTCTTACCCAGTGAATTTAATACTACCCATTCCCTGGACCTCAATGGTCTTACTGTGGCTAAACTTTCAGGAAAGTCCTACTGACTAAGAATTTTGCTACTTGAAATCATTTAGCATCATAAACAAATTTGGAAATTTTCTAGATATGATTATTTCCAAATTAATATTTTTACTAAAAAAATACTGGTGCCATTTTTACCCTTATGGGTACTTTACTGTTTGTTTATTTGTCCACTCATGCAAAAATTTCTAATAAATATTGGAATGACAAGTCACAGATCTCATTGACTAGTGAACGAGTTCATTATAATTCAGTGAGATAAGAGGTACAGTGGGAAAATATTGTTAGACATATTACATTGGCATTATTTACCCAATTTTTGTAAACCTCAGTTTCATATAGTTTGACCTAATACATATAGGATCCACAGATATCAGAAGACTTCCCTAAAAAGTGATTGTTAATTTGGGATTTTAAGGGTGTGTAAAAGCTGTCTATGTGGAAAAAGACAGGGAAAAAGACAGGGAGGGGGGAATCTTCACATTTCTGCATGAAAAGTAGTTTTCATTTAATTTTCCCCTTAATTTCTCATCTTTAAGATGATTTCCTAAGTATGGGTGAAACCCTTTGCCTCATCACTTTTTAAAAATAAGTAGTTTGTATTTTTTGTTAACAAAATGTCACTGTTTCTTGGAGAAAACTTCTTTCCTGTTAATGACAGATATTTAGTCAATTATTTTATTTTAAGCACTGAAGTTTTAGAAATAGAGTCCTTAGGCTTGTTGTTTTGGTGACTGGATATTTTTAGAATTTGAGGTAGTCTCAATTTTGAACAGTTTACTCTTTGATGAGCAGTTTATCTAGAAAACAGTCTTTCTAATGTTTGAGACATTTCTAAAATAAAAGCTTCTTTGGAACTCAGCAAGAGCATATGAAATTAATTTACTGAGAAGTCTGCAAATTAGAAAGAAGAAATGGGATGTCTGCAAGATGGCTAACTACAGGTGTGTGGTGCTCATTGTCACTCACAAAAAAGAAGAAAAGTAATGAACAAGCATTTATATTTCAACTAGAGTGTCTAAAGAAGAGTATTGGAGTGCAGCAAGGTAGTGGTAGAATCCCTAAAGAGTATGGAAATTCAGAAATGCACGGTAGAAAGAAAAACAAAGCACTCTGCCTCTGCTACCCTGTCTCCCCTGCTGGGAAAGAAAGGCAGTATCCTTGTGGAGAAGAGGTAATCAGGATGCCCCCAACATTCTCTATTATCACCATAGACACCTGAAGTCCCTGCCACGGAGGAATCTTAGAACTCTCATAGGCCCTGAGCCCAGTTTGGAAAGTTTTCAGGGATTTATACAGTTGCATTGTTTCAGAGTAGAAGTTTATGTTGTGCAGTTCCCAACCCCAATGTCCTAAACTGATACTTTATGGTGCCATCTTGAAACACCCTGCATTGGGAACCAGTATCCGCTGTGTCTTTCCAGCTCTGGCAAATCATCATTACCATGCTCACACAGGTGGCTGCAGTGCCATGTTCCTGACTATTCAGAACCTAGGTCCTGTGGAACAACCATGACTCTGCCATCTGAGCCCCTGTGCTGCCTGCCTGATATAAAACAGTTGGTTATACATAGTGGAGAAACCAACCCTGGGCTGGTAGACCTGCCATACACACTCAACCTCTGCCTAAGGATAAGCCCAGGGCCCCCATCCTCAATGAGGCTACTCCTAAGCCCAAATAAATGCTGTGTGTGCACCTACCTAGCCTGAGAACAAGCACAAAATCCTACATCCAGCAAAACTGCACTACCAACTGTATTAACTTCTACAGCCTAAGCCACTGAGGCACTCTCAGACATGGCTGAAACAAATTAGTTGAAGAAACTGCACAGAGTCCATGCTACTACATGTACCCAGAATAAATGCCAATGCAATTTGTCCAACTGACATCTACAGGAAAAAGTCTTTCCCTATGAAAGCCATTCCATAAAATTGGAAGAACAGATAATTCCACCAGATGTGCAAATATCAATGTAAGGATACAAGAGACATGAATAAGCAAGGAAACATGACACCTCCAAAAGAACACATAATTTTCCAGAAACAGAAAAAAGAAAATTTACAAAATTTCTTTAAAAAAATCAAAATAATACGTTTTTTGAAAAATCCAATGAGATAAAAAAGAATACAAATAAACAATTCGATGAAATCAGAAAGACAGTTCATGATTTGAATGATAAATTCTTCAGAGATAGATGTAAAAAGAGCCAAACAAAAATTTTGAAAATTATTAATTCAATTAATGAAGTAAAAATACAGTCGAGAGATTTAAGAACAGACTAGATCAAGAAAAAAGAAGAATTTCTGAAACTGAAGATGAGTCTTTTGAATCAGCTCAGTCAGAGGGAAAATAAATGAGAATTAAAGAAGAAGAAAGCCTGCATGACTTATGGGATGCCATTACACACAAAAAATATTGCATTATGAAAGTTTCCAAGGAAGACAAGGTAAAGAAAGACTCATAAAATGTATTTAACAAAATAATAGTGGAAAACTTTCAAAAATTTAGGAGAAATATGGGCATCCAGATCTAAGAGGCTCAAAGATCTCAAAAGAATTCAACCCAAAAAGGTCCTTATGAAGCACATTATAATCAAACTACCAGAAGTCAAAGACAAAAAAAAAAATTCCAAAAACAGCAAGAGAAAAGAACCAAGTCACATATATGCAGATGTATCAGCAGAAACTTTGCAGGCCATGAGAGAATGAGAAGATTATATTCAATATACTGAAAGAAACAAACTCTCAGACGAGAATATTATACCCAGTAAATCCATTTTTCAGAAATAAAGGAGAAATAAAGTCCTTCCCAGATGAAAAAAAATTTATGGAATCCATTATTACCAGACTGGTCTTACAGGAAATGCTTAAAGGAGTACTACAACTGGAAGACAAAAGGCAATAATTGCTATCATGAAAACATATGAAAGCATAAACCTCACTAGTAGAGATAAATTCATAATCAAACTCAGAATACTCCAGTACATTAATGGTGCTATGTAAATTTTTAAACTTCTAGAGTAAATATTAGATAGCCAAATGGTCAAAAATAACTACAGCTCTAATTAATTGTTAAGAAACACATAAAATATAAATAAGTAAATTAAGGCAAGAAAAATATAAAATGTGAGGGAGAATAAAAGTCAATATTAACTTATTGTTAGCTTAAAATTATTTATTATAACTACAAGACTCTTTTTAATGCATTCTATTTTACAATTTTATTTTATTTCTTAACGTTATTATATTTGTTTTAAAATTATTTATTTATTTCTTATAGAGTTGTGGGGTATGAGTGAGTATTTACTACTTAAGTAGGCTGCATGCAGGTGAAATTTGGGCTTCTAGGTGGCCCTCACTTCCCTGGTAGAGGACCACATACCCTTTGTGTTGTCAAGTTTCTCACCCCTCTTGCAGTGCCCAGCAACTATCAATCCCACCCTTGTGCTAATGTGACTAATGTTCAGGACTCACTTATTAATGAGAACATGCAGTATTTAGTTCTTTGTTTCTGTGATAGTTAACTTAGTGTGATGATCTCCAACTGTATCCAAGTTACTGCAAAGACCATGATTTTGTAATTCTTCATGGCTGTGCAATACTCCACCATGTATGTGTGCCACATTTTCTTTATTGAGTCCATTTTTCTATGAGAAGCAGGGTTGATTCCATGTTTTTTGCTATTTTGATTACTCTGGCAATAAACATGGGTGTGTAGGTGTCTTTTTGGTAGAGTGATTTATGTTCCTTCAAGTATATTCTCAGAAAAGAGATTATTGGATTGTATAGATCAATGTTTTAGTTATTTTAGGAACTGCCAAATTGATTTGCATACAGGTAGAGCTAGCTTACATTTCCACCCACAGTATAGAAGCATTTCCTTTTCTCTGCAGTTGCACCAGAACTTATCATTTTAAAAAACTTATTAATAATAACTGTCCTTACTGAAATTAGGTGGTATCCCATTGTAATTTGGATTTGCATTTCTCTGATGATTAGGGAGGTTGAGCAATTTTTCCTGTGTCTGTTGGCTGCTTGTGCAACAAAAGCTATAAAATGCTGCTCAAAGAAATCAAGGATGACACAAACAAATGGGAAAACATACCATGCTCATGGACTAGAAGAATCAATATTGTCAAGATGTCCATCTCACACAAAGCAATCTACAGGTTCAATGAAGTGCTCATCAAATTACCAACATCATTCTTCTCAAAACTGAAAATGACAATACAGAAATTCATATGGAAACAGAAAAAAACACAAATAGTTATAACAATTCTCAGCAAAAGGAATGAAGAAGGAGTTATCCCACTTCCAGACTTTAAACTTTAGTACAAAACTACGGTAACCAAGACGGCATGGCACCGGTACAGGAATAGGCACATAGACTAATGGATCAGGATAGAGAGTCCAGAAGTAAAAACATGGTCTCTCAACCAATTCATCTTTGACAAAGCCATAAATTCTAACACTGGGGAAAAGAGATCATATTTAACAAATGATGTTGGGAAAACAGGCTAACCACATGTAAAAGAATGAAACTGGACCCATACCTATCACCATATACAAAAATTAACTAAAATGGATCAAGGACCTAAATGTGAAAACTCATACTTACTACAAGATTTCTACAAAACAATATAGTCAACACCATTCTGGACACTGGAATAGGTAATGAATTCATGACGAAGTCCCCAAAAGTGAATTCTGCAAAAGCTAAGATAGACAAGTGAGACCTCATCAAACTGAAAAGCTTTTGCACAACAAAAGAAAACTCTAAGACAGTAAAGAGACAGCCCACAGAATGGGGGAAAATATTTTCAAATTATGCATCTGACAAAGGCCTAACATCCAGTATCTACAAGGAACTCAAACGAAGTGAAAGGAAAAAAAAAAAAAAAACAGCTCCATCAAAAAAGTGGGCAAAGGCTATAAACAGACACTTCTCAAAAGACTACAATATTCTTTTTTTCTTTTTTTTGAGTTGGAGTCTCACTCTGTCGCCCAGACTGGAGTGCGTGGCCGCTCCTGGCCACCGCAGCCTCGACCTACGGGGCTCTGGCAACCCTTCCGCCTCAGCCTTCCAAGTAGAAGGAACTACAGGCATGCGCTACCATGCCCGGCTAATTTTAATTTATTGTAGAGATGAGGTCTCTCCAAGTTGCCCAGGCGGGTCTCGAACCCACGGGCTCAGGCAATCCACTCACCTCAGCCTCCCAAAGCGCAGGATTACAGGCTGAGCCACCGAGCCCGGCTGACTACAATATTCTTTATGTTAGTCTTATAACAACCACAAAAACATAAATTGCAGCACATACACAAATGTAAAAGAGAAAGGAGTCAAACCTTTGCACTACCAAAAAAAATCACACATTTAAAAAACAAGAGAAGAAAAAAAATAAACATAAGATATAGAAAACAACCATAAAACAATTGTGTAAATAACAGGAGTAAGTGCTTACATATCATTAATAACCTTGTATGTAAATGAATTAAATTATCCAATTAAAAAATATAGAGTACCTGAATGGATTTTTTAAAATGATTCAGTTAAATGCTACCTAAAACAGACCCACTTCATTTGTACAGATAAATGCAGACTAAAAATTAAGGGATGGAAAAAAGATATTCCATGAAAACAGAAATAAACAGTGAGCAGAATTACCTATACTTCTATTTAATAAAATAGTCTTTAGGTCAAAAACTGTAAAAAAATTTAAAAAAAGACAAAGAAGGTTATTATAAAATGACAAAAAGATCTATTCAGTAAGATTATGTAACAATAGTGAAGATTTATGCATCAAACAATGAAGTGCGCAAAAATATAAGATCTCAAGAGACAGACAGTCTATAATTCAGTAAGACTAGAGAACTTCAATAACTCACTCTAAGCATTAGACAGACCATCTATATAGAAAATTAACCAAGAAACATTGGATTCAAACAACACATTAAGCCAAATTGACCTAGCAAATATATACAGAACATTTCATCAAAAGCTACTGAATACACATTCTTCACATCAGCACTTGCAACATTCTCCAGAACAGACTATATGTAAAGACACAAAACAAGACTCAAAAAATTTTTAAAATTTCTGTCAAGTACCTTCTCAGACCACAGTGGAATAAAATTAGAAATCAATAACAAGAGAAACTTTGGAAACCACACAAATACATCAAAATTAAACAACATGCTCATGAATGACCACTGGGTTAAAAAATAAATTAAAGAGGAAATTTAAAAAATATTCAAACAAATGAAAATAGAAACATAACCTGTCAAAACCTATGGGTTACAGCAAAGAAAGTACTAGGGGGAATTTTATTGCAATAAACACCTACATATAAAGGAATAAGTGTTTCTAATGAACAGTCTAACACTGCTGATGAAGGGACTGAAAAAGCAAGAACAAGCCAAATGCAAAAATTAGTAGAGGGAAGAAGTAAAAAATATTAGAGCAGGACTAAATGAAATGGAGACAAAAAAATAATACAAATTATTGAAAAACAAAAAATCATTTTTTACAAAACAGATAAACAAAATAAACAAACTGCTATCTAGACTAACCAAAAAAAGAGAAGACCTGAAAAATAAAATCAGAAATGAAAAAGGAGACATTATAAATTATACCACAGAAATACAAAAGACCATCAAAGACTATTATAAACAACTATATACTAACAAACTGAAAAAATGAATACATCGCTGCACACATACAACCTACTAGGATTGAATCGAAGAAATAGAAAATCTGAACAGACTAATAACAAGTAATGAGAGTGAATCAGTAATAAAATTTCTTCCAAGAAAGAAAAGTCAAGGTCCGATGGCTTCACTGGCAACTTCTACCAAACTTTCAAAAAACACCAATTTTCCTCAAACTCTTCAAAAAAAATTGAAGAAGAGGGAATTCTACCTAACTCATTTTATGTGGCTAGCATTACCCTGATGCCTAAACCAGAAAAGGACAAAATAACAAAAGAAAACTATTGGCCAATATCCTTGATGCAAAAATAGTTCCACATATGTTAATCAATCAGCATGATATATCACATTCACAGAATGAAGAACAAAAATCATATGACCATCTCAATATATTCATAAAAGTATTTGATAAGAGCATTGTGTGAAAAAGAATTGAATGCACATAATTTTCAATGAAGAGAGTTGTATTTTTATTTTTGCTTGTAAATCATGTGGCACATATCCTTTATATTAGTAAAATTTTAAGAAATTTTGTAGACATGCTTACATTTCCTGCAGACCATTTATACTAGGCCACCACTGGTTAATTGACTAAATCCAAGCCATTATTCAAACTGAGCAAGATTCATTTCAAACCAAATTTAGTTAATGACAATGAGTAGTATCACATGGCAAAAGAGTGAGCAATGCTTCCCAGATCAGATTGATTGACCAGTAAATGAGTTCAACAGGTAACTTTATGAGAGCTTTTAAAAAACTGTGATTCATAAACATGGTAACCATTATAGTTTCTATTACAAAAGTGGACAATGTGGACAACAAACAAAAAATAGAAATTAAGACAATGTTGATGAAAATCAATAGCTTAAGTGACTCAAGTAAATTTCTAGGTTGTATATAAGTCATTTGGACCAATTTGCAAAGCTGCCTAACTGGGTTTATTAATGCCAACTTATCTGCTTGCTTGTGCATGTATTCTGGGTTGAAGGAAGGGATTGATTTTGTGTGTGGATACATGGATATGCATAGACTTTTGTGTATGCAGGTGTATGTTTTCAAGACGTCTCTAGGTTTAGGAGATGTTTCTAGCTATATGGAACATACACACACACACACACACACACACACACACACACACACACACACACACACATTTGCAAAGGGAATTCAATCGCCATTCAAAATATCACAAGCTATATACTTCCAGTGAAGAGGTACTTTCTCATAAGAGGAAAAAACTTTGAAAATTTAATGGAAACTTCTGTTCCTACTGTTACACAGTAGGAAATAACTGATACCTTCAGTGGGAAAAAATGGCTCACTCTCTACTATCTTAAGAAATTTGAAGATCTTTTAACAGCAGTCGGTACAGTTAAGCAAAGCCTACATTGAAAGAAATTTTAGGTACTGAAAACTAAAGTACTAATTTACTGAAGCTTTCACCAACACATTATTTGATTATAAACCACGTACGTGTATGATGTGTGTGTGTATGTATCAGGGCGTGGAGAAGACAAAATGTCTAGGAGTAATTTGCATGTTCTAGCACCTTTTTGAATCTGTGCTTTGTTAATGCTATACTCTCTACCATAAATATATGTTATTCATTTATTTATTAACTCATTTATTAATTCAACAAATGTATACTCACTAGCTAAAATGTGCTTATACTAGGTTAGAATAAAACATTTGTTATCTAAGAGCTTACATACTAGTTGGAAAGGCAGATAATAAACAAACTAATAAACAGAATATTTAAAGACTTAAAAATTCTCTATTCACAATAACCACAAAATAAAATGAAATACCTTGGTATCTACCTAACCAGAGAAGTGAAAGGCCTTTACAACTCTGCTCAAATAAGACACAAACAAGTAGAAAAGCATCCCTTGCTCATGAAATGGAAGAATCAACACTGTCATGACGTCCCTCCTACCCAAGGTAATCTACAGATTCAATTCAATACCCATCAAATTACCAGCATCATTCTTCTCAGAACTGGAAAAGACAGTAAATAAATTCATATGAAAATTTTTTTAAAAAGCATGACTAGCCAAAACAATCTTCAGCAAAAGAACCAAAGCGGGAGGTATCACACTTCCAAATATTAAACTTTACTATGAGGCTACAATAATCAAAACAGCCTGGTACTTGTACAAGAATAGTCATATAGACCAATGGAACAGGACAGATTCTGGCAGCAAAAAGTCTCTCAACCAACTCATCTTCAACAAAGTCATCAATGACAACCACTGGGGAGAGAAAACCTTATTTAGCAAATGGTGCTGAGAAGACTGGCTGTCCACATGCAGAAGAATGAAACAGGACCTCTACCTATCACCATATACAAAAATCAGCTCTAAATGGATCAAAGATCTACACGTTAAATCTCAAACTATAAGAATTCTAGAAGAAAATGCAGGAATCACTTTTATGCACATTGGAGTAGGCAACCAATTCTTGATCAAATCCCCGAAAGCATATGCCATAAAAGATAAGATAGACAACTGGGACTTCGTCAAACAGAAAAGCTTTTGTACAGCAAAAGAAACCATTTAGAGAGTGGAGAAACAACCCACAGAATAGGAAAAAAAATTTGCGTATTGTGTATCTGACAAAGGCCTAACATCCAGGATCTACAAAGAATTCAAATGAGTAGAAAGGAAAAACAAAAAACAAAAAAAAACCAGCCAACAGATACATGAAAAAATGCTCAGCCTCCCTAATCATCAGAGAAATGCAAATCAAAACCACATTGAGATACCACCTAACTCCAGTAAGGATAGCCATCTTTAATAAATTTTTTTTTTTTAAATCGATGCTGGCACAGATGCATAGAAATAGGGACATGTCTACACTGTTGGTGAGAGTGCAAACCAGTCCTACCTCTGTGGAAAATAGTGTGTCAGTTTCTAAAGGAACTAGAAACAATCCAGCAATCCCTCTCTTGGGAATATACCCAGAGGAACACAAATCGTTCTCCAAAAAGACACCTACACACTCATGTTTATTGCTGCACTATTCACAAAAGCAAAAAACAGAGAGCCAACCATACTGCCCATTGAAAGTATACTAGATAAAGAAAATGTAGTACATACACATGATGGAATATTACACAGACATAAAGAAGGACAAACTCATGAACCTCAAAGCAAATTGGATGAAGTTGGAGACAATTATTTTTAGTGATCTACCACAGAAACAAAGAACCGAATACCACATGTTCTCACTCATAAGTGGGACTTGAACATTGACCACAATAACACAAGGGAGGGATCAATAGTAGCAGGACACTGCCACGGGGGCGGGGGGGGGGGGGTGCATGGGCAACATAAAGATAAAAAGATATAAACATAAACCAGGGAAAGTGAGGACTGGTTGAAGGCCCAAATTTCATCTGCACGAATATTACTTATGTATCTAATTCTGACTCATACCCCAAATCTCTATAATAAAATAAAGTTAAAAAAAAGAAAAAAATTCTTTAAATAAAAATAGAAAGAATTTAGGGAGGTTAGCTTGAAAGAGAATGGATAGAAAAGGTGCTTAAAAGAAGGTGCCTACAAATCTCGATTGAGATCTGTAGGATGAGAATGAGGACATCCCAGACAGAGAAAATGACGAACACAAAACCATGAGGTGGAAAAGGCATTCAAGATCTTAAATGGAGTCACTGAAGCTAGCTAGAGTGCAGGGGACAAGTAGGAAAAGTAGTAAGCAATGAGATAAAAGACATAGTCAAAGACCAGATCACATAAAGCTTTGCAAACAAATATAATGGAAAGACACAGAAGGATATGAAAAAGGAGTGTGACACATTTTGATTTGGATTTCTAAAATATCACTCTAACTGCTGAGTGATGTGGATGCTTTGGAGTAAAGAGTTTCTTTAGGAGCCTGGGGCAATAATACAAGCAAGACTATTTATTCTACTTTTCTATTTGATGTGTACAGAGTATCTTTTTTTTTTTATTAATCAGTATTTTTTATTATCATATTGTGGGGTACAGTTAAGGATTAGATATACAAATATGCTTCCTTCAGACACCCTTGGTGATAAGAGGTGTCTCCCCATCCCCAGACAGGTATTGAGTATCATTAATCCCATCCCCC
>CAUYQG010199216.1:0-28516 GCA_963574415.1 Tarsius wallacei | reverse complement strand
GCCGGGCTCGGTGGCTCAGCCTGTAATCCCGCGCCTTGGGAGGCTGAGGTGAGTGGACTGCCTGAGCCCGCGGGTTCGAGACCCGCCTGGGCAGGCGAAACCTCATCTCTACAATAAATCAAAAAAATTAGCCGGGCGTGGTAGCGTGCACCTGTAGTTCTGGCTACGTGGAAGGCTGAGGCGGAAGGATCACCGGAGCCCAGCAGGTCGAGGCTGCGGTGGCCGGAAGCGGCCACTGCACTCCAGTCTGGGCGACGGAGTGAGACTCCAACTCAAAAAAAAATAAAAATAAAAAAATAAGTTTACCTCTCAGTAACACTTTAGCTGCACGCATAAGGTTGGCTATATACCGTTTTCATTGCTCAAGTCTAAAAAATTTCTAGATTTTATTTTTTTCTTTGACTTGTGAATTTCTATAAAAGTTTTAAAATTTCCAAATGAATTTGTGCCAGTTTTTATTATTAATTTCTAACTTAATTGCACTGTAGTTGAAGAAAGACATCTTTGAGATACTGTACAGCTGGCAGACAATAAACTATACATAAAGTGCACAATTTGATAAGTTGGAATATGTAAACACCCCTGACACATCAGCTCAATCAAAATAATTATGCTATTCATTACCCTCAAAATATTTGTCATGTCCCTTTGCAATTTTTCTGAATACTTCACCAAGTCAAAGGACTGGTATCATGCAATGACTGTTAGGATAATGCCGTCTGCAAGTAATGAATCTATCTTAAAATAACAAGAAAACAATAAGGAAATCTTGTTATCTCACTTAAGAATCTTGGAAAAGGTACCTCCAGGGTCACTGAATCCAGCAGCTCAATGCCACCATCGAGATTTTAGGATTTTTATATCCTTCTGTCCTTCTATCCTTTAGGGTAGTTCCCTTCCTAGTTGCAAGATAGCTGTCCTTGATAAGGGACATGCACCTAGTTTACATGCAGACACAAATATGTCCAACAGAAAGAGGCAATTTCCTTCTTAGATGCTCCGTGTAAAGAGTAAGGCTTCCCAGATGTTTCCTTTACAATTCCCCTCTTTTCTTTTCTTTTTCCTTTTTTTTTTTTGAGTTGGAGTATCACTCTGTTGCCCAGACTGGAGTGCAGTGGCATGCTCACGGCCACCACAGCCTCAACCTGCTGAGTTCAGGTGATCCTTCCAAGTAGCTGGAACTACAAGTGTGCATTACCATGTCCAGCTAATTTTTTGGTTTATTGTAGTTGCCCAGGGCTTAGGCAATCATCTTGCCTTGGCCTCCCAAAGTGCTGGGATTACAGGCTTGAGCCACTGCTCCTGGCTCACTTCCCCTCTTTTCAATCATAGCTACAATTGTGTCACATGCCCTTTTTCCCTGCCAGTCAAGGATAAGAAATATTACTCCACCCTTCACTCTCAGAGCTCAAACCGGGACAAGCCTCCCATGAAGCACCTCACTATGTGGAAGAGAAAGTCCAGCTTACTAGGAAAGAAAGAAAGGATGAGGAGTAGCAACTAAAGGTGTCTGCTACACGAAGCCACCCAAAAGACACAATCAAAAGTGGAGCCATTTAAAAACAAAAAACTCCAACCCTCAGAGCACATAGCCCATTTGTGTGTCCTGGGGGGAGTACACTTATGTAATGGAACCAGAGCTTGTCTTCTTAGTGATTAAGGGATGGGTACAGGGTGTACAGAGGACCAAGGCTTGCATTCTCCTAAGAGGTTACAGTATATAGACTAGCTTTGAAGATTGGCCCAGAGTGCTCCCTTGGGAAATATTTAAGGGAAATAAATAACCCAATAGTTTCTCAAGCACATAAGTACATTCTTCAACAGAAGAGAATGAAAACTGGTCATATATTTCAGTTTTATTGAAATTAATATTATTCTTCTTCCAAATTATTACCTTTATTGCGTTTCCAGATAGTAAAAACTGCATTTCAGTCTATCAGCTGACTTCAGCTTTTCATCACAAATTAAAGGACAGAAACCTTTTGTTTCCCTTGCAACACTTCTTGTACCATGCTAGGAAAGCAAGACACTGAATAATATTGCAATTGCAAAGCATATAGTGAATACTCAGGAAACCTCTGGAGCTATCTTTCTCCCTCTCTAGCAACCACTGGAGGAAATACTCCGGGATTAAACATTTCCATCAAGGCAATACATATCCCTAAACTTTTGCCTATAAATCACCTGCCTCAGGATGAAGTGGTTTCCATGGTAAGTTGGGAGGATCAGAATGGCAGGTTATCTTGGCTATGTTCCTAAGATTCAGATTTCAAAAGGCTGTACACAATATTACAGGTAATTGGGACTAGAACAAAAGTAGCAGATATGAATGCTGAGTTGCCAAAAATACATGCCTCATACACTTGTCATGTGACCAGGTACTGCACTAAATCCCTACATCCTACAAGCATCATTCATCTAGTCTTCCCAACTATCTCACTGGGCTGGTACTATATTGTCCTAGTTTTATAGATGAAGGAAATAGGGTATGGAATGGTTAAGTAACTTTCTCAAAGTCACACTGCTAGGAAGTGACATCACCCAGTTGTCTGACTCTAGAATTCATACTCTTAACCAATGCGTTAAGAGACCAAATGGTAGGCAAGGTCTACCTGGATTTAAATATTTTCAATATAGTCCCTTACTTCAGTTCCTCCTAAACATTGGGGTGGGGAGTGGGGGGGAATAAAACTTATACAACAATCACCAATATCCTATGCCTCTTTAAATCTAGAGCCATGGTTTTGTTCCACAATGTCTTCCCCATTGGCTCTTCTGCTATGATTGCACCTTAAAGTTCATGGTCCTTGGGGTTATACTTGCTGATGAGGGCTGAAAAAGAGCTATTGCTAAATTTTCTTCTTTTGCCTCTGATTTTATGTGACATTCTGCTTTCCACTCCTTGTCCTATTTCTTCCTTTTTTCTCTTTCTGGATTTTTCCCGAGCATACTGTGCCATGATGCACTGTCCAAATCTACTCCCTTTTCCTGTCCTGTTCCCTCTCACAAGAAGATGGGATATTAATTACTTAGTCTAATTAATTTCTTCAGAAAACTATTATTTTAGCAAAAAAAGTACTGGATTCCTGGAAGTGTCAAAAAGAAGATGCTTCCATTTAAAAGCAAGTCCTAAAAATTCATGAAGTATCTTTTTACACTTTCTTTTTCTGGAGAACAAGAATCATTAGATTTCTCAATAGACTGAAAATGCTTTGAGGGCAGGATTCATGTATAATTCACACCATACACTCACTGCTATGATAATCTTCCAAAGCTGCCATCCACTTAGAAAAAACCTGTAGTAATACACACAGCACAAAATTTACCATCTTAACCATTTTTTAGTGTACAGTTCAGTGGCCTATTCACATAGTTGTGCAACTGTCACTGCCATCCATCTGCATGACTCTTTTCATTCTGCAAAACTGAAACTCTGAACCCATTAAACAACACTTTTCATCCCCTCACACCCAGCTCCACCCTAGCAACTACCATTCTACTTTCTGTCTCTATGAATATGACTATTCTAGGTACTTTGTATAAATGGAATCATGCAGTATTTGTCCTTTTGGCTTTTTTCACTTGGTATCATAATCCTCAAGGTTAATCTATGCTAGAGCATGTGTTCCTCCCTTTGAAAGGTTTAATAGTATTTGTGTGTGTGTGTGTGTGTGTGTGTGTGTGTGCAGGTGAACTTCCCTTGGAGGTATTCCCTAGCCCCTAAGGAAAAATCACATACTCATTTTGTTTATCTGTTTATCCATCTATAGACACTTTGGTTGCTTCTGCCTTTTGGTTATCATGAACAATGCTGCTATGGACTGATGTACAAATATCTGTTTGAGGGCCATCATCCACTTTTACATATTAGCACTATTATCTCATTGATGCTCCCTATTTTGGGGATGGAGAGGTAGCTATGGACAAGAAAGGTTAACAGGCAGGCCCACAGAAGTGTATCTTGGGCCTCCAAGAGATGTTGGCACCTGATAACTGTGAAATGCTCTATAGCCAACTTCACTACAAGCACATTTTCAGTTTCTTTGCTCCTGTCTCTGTGCCAAAACCCACCAGCAATCATCTTTGTTTTGTTTCTTAGACTCTGGATCTCTCCTTTTCTTCTGTTCGGAATCAGTATCTCCGGGTGAATCTCCGGACCTGGACTTCTGTCAACTTTGGCATCCTATCACTTCCTCAGAATCTGACCCTAGTCTGGTCCCTATTTTTGTATTCTTTTCACTAATTGCTTGAAGGAACCCATCTCAGTACCAGTATGATAAAGAAGAAGGATCCACCACCCTTCACCCTGCTAGGAATCAGGGTAAGTCAGGAACCAGGTGGAAAGTGTTGGGCTAAACTGAGCAGACATGAGTGTCTGCACTACCTTTCCGCCTAAAGCCCATGCCATGTAACCCACCCACAAGACACAGAAAAAAACAAAAAGAACACATTGAAAATCAGGCTAATGCCTCCCAGGCAGACTTTCTGCTGGCTCTGTGTCTCCTCAAAAAACCAAATGGTTATTAGTCATGCAAAACCTCCCAGAGGGTTCCTGGAGGCTAATAGAATGTGACTCATTTAATTGAGCAGAGGCACAAACTCTTCTGTGTACCCACCTCAGCACTGGCCTCTGTAGCACCCAGCAGTATGAGCCTGAAGTCTTCCAAGACTTTCATTTCTCAAGGGTTTGAAGCAGAGCTCTACCAGCAGCTGACTGCCCAGCAGAGAACCCTTGAGATGCACAACAGCAGCTATAGGCTTTGTATCAGATCTTGCAGTAGCAGAGAGGAAAGTCACCTGGCTTTAAGAAGGGCCACCAAAACGTGCTGGACAGCTGCCTCGGGATATAGGAGGTATGATGGAGTTCAGAATCCACTGTTCACAGAAACTGTCCCTTCACTGAAATGTGCTTCCTTTGGAAGGATTTCCATGCCCTTGAGAAGAAACTTTCACTATCCCCCTGCTGCCTCTAAGTGTACCCATTTCTCCCTTTGGACTTCCCCTCTTCTTCCATTAAGTCAATATTTCTGAATATCAATTGTAGGAAATACACCAAGCTAGCCTCTTTGACAGAAAGATGGTCCTTGTGTTCAATGAACTGTGAGTTTTTCCTTTTTTCTTTCCATTTGGTACCAGGAAAGTCTTCTTGACTTTACTGGGACGAGCCTAGCTTTTCTAAATAGGCAAATGCTAAGAAGCTCATAGCAATAATAGCTACTTTTTATGAATACCTATTACACATCAAGTAGATATGTAATCTTTTCAACAATTCCCAAAGTAGAACTATGCTTCCCATTTTGCAGATGAGAAAACTGAGGCTCAAAAAATTAAATAATTTCCCAAATCATAAAAATAGTGAATCAGAGATAAGAACTCAACAAGAACTTCTTACATCATGCTGTCAGTTGGGAAGAGTTTATTTCAGAATTTGAATTCCTTGTAAATGCCCTCTGTTTCTTACAAGGTCAAAAGTAACTTGACATTAAAAAGCTAACTAATCAATGAAAACAAGATACCCATAACAATCCTTAGAAGAGTCAGCTTGCTTCCACCATTATCTCCTTTTTACTGAGATTGTATGTCAAGTATAATAAAAACCCTTGGCTAGGGGTTTTTAATAGTGCAAATTTTTTTTAAATAATTTTTTCCCCAATGGCCTAGCATTAGGACCAGCAAATGTAATAGCAAATGTAGAACTTTCTGATACCTTTCTATAAATATCCTAACATTTGAGTGACTATTACTTTGGTCCCTAGCCCTCTAAGAGGAAATTTATAATTCTTAAAAATTAATAGCCGGACTCGGTGGCTCAGCCTGTAATCCCGCGCATTGGGAGGCTGAGGTGAGTGGATTGCCTGAGCCCGCGGGTTCGAGACCCACCCGGGCAACTTGGCGAGACCTCATTTCTACAATAAATCAAAAATTAGCTGAGCGTGGTAGCATGCGCCTGAGTTCCAGCTACTTGGAAGGCTGAGGCGGAAGAATCGCCGGAGCCCAGCAGGTCGAGGCTGCGGTGGCCAGGAGCGGCCGCTGCACTCCATTCTGGGTGACAGAGTGAGACTCCAAATCAAAAAAAAAAAAAAAAAGTGGGCAAAAGATATTAATAGATACTTCTCAGAAGAAAACATACAAGCACCCAACAGATACATGAAAAAATGCTCAGCCTCACGAATCATCAAAGAAATGCAAATTAAAACCACACTGAGGCCTGGTATGTTGGCTTAAGTCTGTAGTCCCAGCACTTTGGGAGGTAGAGGTGAGTGTATTGCCTGAGCCCAGGGGTTCAAGACCAGCCTGGGCAACTTGGCAAGACCTTGTCTTTATAATAAATCAAAAAATTAGCCAGGTATGGTAGTGTGTGCCTGTAAGTCCAACTACTTGGAAGACAGGCTGAAGGATAGCCTGAGTCCAGCAGATAGAGGCTGTGGCCATAAGCGTGCCACTGCACTCCAGCCTGAGCAACAGAGTGAGACTGCAACTCAAAAAACAAAAACAAAGAAAAATACACTGAGATACCACCTAACTTTAGTCAGGATGGCCATCATCAATAACTCAAAAAACAACAGATGCTGGAGAGGATGCGGGAAAAAGGGAACACTTACACTGTTGGTAAGAGTGTAAACTAGTACAACCTCTGTGGAAAACAGTGCAGTGATTCCTAAAAGAGAAAAAAAAATCGACCTTCCATATGACCCAGCAATCCCCCTTCTAGAAATATATCCAGAGGAACTCAAATCACTCTATGAAAAAGATACCTGCACACTCAAGTTTATTGCTGCTTATTGCAGCATTATTCACAATAGCAAAAATATGGAACCAACTGTGCTGCCCTTCTAAGGTGGACTGGATAAAAAAATATGGTACTTATACACAATGGAATATTATGCAGCCATAAAGAAGGACAAAATTATGAACTTCGCCGAAACTTGGATGAATTTAGAGTCTATGATATTCAGTAATCTGTCACAGAAACGAACTGAGTACCACATGCTCTCACTCATAAGTGAACCCTGAACAATTATCATAATACTATAAGATAGGAATTGGCAGTAGTGGGAAACTGCCAAGGGAGTGGGGGGCACTTCATCAATAAGGGTACCTGATCTCAAATCAGGCAAAGTGAGGACCAAAGTGAGGCCCAAACTCTGCCTGTACAATGACCATTTATATACCTAATGCTGAATTGTACCCCACATCTTTAAAATAACATTTAAAAATCCAAAAATCCATCCCCCTAAAAAAATAAAAACCATTTTTGAATGTTTACTAGAACTCAGTCTGTGAAGCCATTTACACAGGTGTTTTCTGTGTGAGAAGCTTTTTTAAAAATTCCTATTTTATTTTATTCAGTCATGTGATCACTTAAATTCTATTTCTTATTGATTATGTTTTGATAAATTATTTCATTATTTTCTAAATTTTTGTTTTTGATTTTTTTTTAAAAGAATTTTGCCCAGGTTTGTTAATTTTGTTAGTTTTTTATAGAATATTTGTTCTTTTTTGATCCCCTATTTTATCATTGCCTTCCAGCTCATTAATTTTCATTCTTATGTGTATTATTTCATTGTTTCTACTTTCTAAGTTTCTGGTGATCTTTTCTTTCTCAATACTTAAATTTTTTTGTTTTCTTATAAAACACAGGCCGTAAATATCCCTTGAAGTACTACTTTAGCTACATGCCATAAGTTTCTTAAATTGTTTTTTATACAGTTCGGCTTTAAGTATAATTTCCATTATAATTTTTTTGAACAAAGGATTTTTTTAAGTATGATTTTCAAAATTTTTCATGGCTTTTGCTATTATTGTGCTTAGTGGTTCACATACTCACAGTTACTTGAAATTTGTTTAGAAATGGTCTAGAATGTCTCCGTTTTCTAATGATTAGGTCCTGTATTCATTAGATTATGCTTGTTAATGGTGATGTTCTACTAGTCTATATTCTTTCTCATTTTTATCTGCTTAATTCTTTAAATGATGATGTATTAAATTATTTTACTATGATATTTCATTTGTAAATTTTTCCTTGTGGTAGTTTTATTTTTTTTTTAAACTAACTCAGTGTTCACAAATTTAGAATGCTTAAATTTTTCTGATGGAATAGATTTTTTTTAACAATATACAGTAACCATAAATATGTAGTAACCTTTTTATTCCTTAAGGTTCATTTTGTTTGATATTAATAGAATCCCACAAGTTTTCTTTTGGTTAGTATTTTTCGAGTATATTCATTTTTAAACAATATTTTATCTAATCTAATTTGCTTTCCATTGTAAATGCATGTCATTTCAGAGACATTACTATGTAAGAAAATGGATTGACAGCAATAGTAAGATGCCATTAGTTGCAAGCTGTACCATGATTTTAGATATGTTAATATGAGTGAGGACCCCCCAAAATCCAGAGTTTATTTATTAAAAAACTGCGTATTTATTCTTGCATGTTTAAACTTCAGTTACCTTCAGAACACTCTCTGATGCAGTATGCCTGTTGAGATGCTTTTACCATTGCTCAAAACAGTATTTGAACTTGTCAAATTTGATGCTTTTTATGCCTTTGAGTACTTCTGCAGTTTTTTTGTTTCGCCTCTTCACAACGGCAAAATGTTTCACTTTGAGGACTTTCTGTAGAAACAAAAAAAAAGTTGCTCAGGACGAGATCAGGTGAACAGGGAGGGTGGGGCATGGCATTTTTGGTAAAAAACTGCTGAACACTCAGCCCAGTGTGGGCAGATGCACTCATAAATCACCCAGCATAATGGGCAAACACATTTAAAGAATCTCAAAAGAAAAAAAGAAAGAATTCACTGAAGCTGAATGAATGTAGCCTCTCACAACAACACTAGCTGGTACACTGATGCCGGTGGTTCCTAGAACACTTACCTAGTGGGGAAAGCCTAAACTATAAGGGGCCTGCCCTCCAAAAGATAATTCTGGGTTTTATTGGGTTCCTCCATATGTGAAAAATATTTACTACAAATTTATGAAATGCAGTGCTTTTAACCTTTCTGTGTCCTTATGTTTTTCGGTATGTTTTTTAAAAAAATGATACTTAACTGGAATTTAAAAAAATCTTCTCTGAGGTGCTTAGCATATTTGTTGACATGTTTGGATTGATATCTACTATCACTACTTTTTTTTTTTTTTCACTACTTTTTTTGCATTGCTTTTTCTGTCCTTTCTTCTTTCTTGCCTTTTAAAAAATGTAGTTCAATAGTTATGTATTCTACTTCTGTTCTTTTACTGGTACTCCTTTCATTTTAATATGTAGATTTAAAATTTAACAAAGTCTAAAGTTAATATGTTTACCACCCATTTAAATAAATGAGGTTCTTGCATTTCTTTAATTCTAATCATTTTCTTCTCAACATATGCTTTTGCTATCTAGAATTTTATACCTGTCATTGAATTACTTAAAATTTCACAAAGTAGGCATCATCTCTTACTCTAAATATTTCTTTAGGCTTATCCATATGTTTACTATTTTCTCTGCTTACTGTTCCTTCTTGCAAAACAAACCTTATTTATTGGACCATTTTCCTATTTCTTGAATTATGATCATTGGAAGTTGTTTTGATGGGGATTTGTTGACACACCTCTTAGGTTTTAGTTTTCTGAAAATACCGCTCTCATTTAGGGAAGATAATTTTCCTAATACGCTATCCTAGTATGGAAGTTATTCTTTCTTAGTATTTTGAAAATACTTAATAAATATTAAGTGTTCTTATGTCTGTCTTCCATTTTACTAGTTCTTCAGTTGTATCAGATTTTTAGCTTATCCATTTATTTTTAATGTCAAATGCCCTTTTAAAAAAAAAAAAGTTGTTTGGCTAACTTTCAAAGCTGGAACTTGATTATCAGCCACTACTTTTTTCTCTTTTCCACCAAAAACCATAGGTGTGACAGGCAAATTTTGTTTGGTATTTGTCTGTTTATTGGTTTGTTTTCTAGATCACTGACAGAGTACAGCTCTTTGGTCAGAATTTTCTTTACACGGGGGTCTCTGATTCAAATTTGCAGCATGCTTGAACCTCAGATTCAGGATCCCAACAGTTGCAAACATATATCACAGAGGATGAAGTATATAATGTCTTTCTTTGGGTTTTGTGATATTTTCTAACATTATATAAGTTAACCTATGAAATTATAATTTCGGATGATTTATTTTGGTTCATATTTTCTTGGTATTTCCCATCTCTTCACTTTTACTTGTTTGGTATTCATGTGTATTTTATAGACAACTTATTGTTTATTTTAACTGGACCTAAGTATCTATCTTTGGGTGTTGAGTTTAATTCATTTAAATATTTTGTAATTACTTTTGTATTATGGCTTATTTCTATCATCTCATTTTTGGTTTTAAATTTTCTGTGGTAGGTTTTTTTCCTTTATTGAGACAGATCATAGTTTATTTTAATTCTGCGAAAATTATACAGACTATTTTTATGCTTCTATTTCTTATCTATTAATATCATTGCTTGTATTCTATTTATTTCCCTGTTTTTCTGTAAGTATATTGATGTTGATACTTTTCTTCTGAATTGAATAGTCTTAGCATAGTTTTCTCTCCATCTAGTTTCTCTTCTCCTTTTTTTTTTTTCATCTTGTTCTCTGCTCCTCTGCCATACGCATGTCTTGAGGAACCTCATTTTTGAAATGGCCTGAGACAGATGTTCTCCCTGCTCTATCTCTACCTCTCCTTCTTCCTCCCAATAGGAATGCTTAAGAGTGCCTCGTTCTTCTGAACCTGTTGTTACCTCGCCAAAGCTTAGCTGACCCTGAACACTACCCTGTGGTATACCCCACTGGCATTAGCAGGTAGTGCTGTTTTTCTGCCTTACGGTAGAGATTGGACAGGCAGTGATCACCTCACACAGTGAAAAGAGCCCGTCTAGAAAGCTCTTCCCAGCACATCTAGTTTCTGGTTCTCTTCTCTACAAATCTTTTTTCTCTTCTTTGGATGCTCTCGCAGTTTTTGTTAATTTCTTAAATCTGTAAATCTCACTTGAACTTCTATAGCATCTCTAGGTTTGGTTTTGTGAGAGGGAGTCAGCAGCCTATGCTAGCTTGCTACTTTTTCAAGAAACTAAAGTCTTTATAATCGTATTGTAACAATTCTTTACTTAGTGCTAAGTATTCTGGAGTTTACTCACCAGTAGCTTACAAATAAAAAAGGTTTAAGAATCAAAGTGGAACATACTAACTTCTTTTAAAAAATTTTGTTCTTCCCAGTTCTGATAGTATCAGCAGTGATGAGGAGGAACTAAGGACTTTGGGAAGCAGTGGTAGTGAAAGCAGTACTCCGGAGAATGTCGGACCTCCTTTCATCACAGATGAGAACTGTTGGTTCAACAAGTGTAAGAGAGTTAAACAAAAGTATCAGCTTACGCTGGAACAGAAGGTATTTAAAAATTGTCAAAATCACTAAATTTGATTCTATGTACTGCCTTTGGGCTGCCACTGCCAAAAGTTTTTTTAATTGAATAAAATTATTTAACCGTTGCTTTTTCTCTTCTGTTCCTGAATTGTCCTCCTTTTAATTAAAAATTGGACAGTTTTAGAAGAAAGGCTTTTGTTTGTTAAACTTTTTATAATTTTCTATATTAATATAAAAGGAATTTAATTTCTATGTTTGAGATTTTAGTTTCTAATTGTATAAAATAGTGTTGGTTTGTGAAAATGCAGTAATTATCTAAACATATATAAATTAATTTTTAATTCTAATTTTTTTAAAAATTAGATATTTTGGCAGCTTTGTGTGTTAAGCACTGTACTAGACACAAGGTGCAGTAAAGGAAGAAAAGAGTTGAGGAGTTTGTAATTGTTACTTTTTTTTTTTACTGTATTTTCTATTTTACCTTCTTCCCTTCCTTCAAACTTATCATGGTTCATAGATTTTATGTATATATACAGAAAGCCCAATAGAATTAGCAACAGGAATATTAGAAAAATTTTAAATGTATTGAGGAAAGTGGTTGTAAAATAATTGTACAAAGTTCCTATGTACAAGCAGCTACTGCTTAGAAAATATAAAGAAAAATATTCCAATTATAATAGCTATAAAAATTTGTATAATCCATATGAAGAAAACTTTCATAATCTATTAAAGGAGGCTTCTGGTACCAGCAAGAAATAAGACTAAGATAATTGGAAAGCCTTTCCATTGTAAAAATCTGAAAATGCAGAGTAGACTACAGGTTTTTAAAAAAATATGTAGAGCTGCTCTCTCAAAGAAAAATAACTTATTAGGCATCAGAAACATAGAAAACCTGAAAAAAAGAGGAATAAGTGTGTAAATTAATACTATAGGTCCCATGGGTGAGGATAAGGGAATAATCCCTTAACTTAGGAACTTATGTTTTAATATCAACAGGGAAACAGCAGATTTAGGCCCCCATCATTCAAGATGGAAACCAAACCTAGAAGACAGGAGTGAGATGCAAAATGGTAGAGTAAACAAAGAGATTGGTAAATAAACCTTGATCGTGTGAAACAGCAAGAAAAATGACAGTAGTGTGCTGATATGATTAATTGGCTCTTATAGAGGAGATGGAGAGAGGAGCCCTGATTTGTAGCATTTACCAATTTCTTTGGGGCAAATACTCCCCTTATGGCCAATTTAAAACCACCAATATGACATGACTGAATGCAGAATTGGGAAGAGATGCACAGTAGAATGCCATGCCATAGTGTTTCTATTATATAGACAAAATACAAATAAATGACTACAAGAACATAGATAATGGTAAGATATAGTAAAAAAATTAGAAAGTTAAGTGTTTTTAGTAGTTATTATCTTTTTAAAATATAGTTTACTTAGTTGTAAATGTATACACCTTAATTTTTAATAATAGCAGTGTTTAACTAGTGACTTAAATTTGTGAAAATTTAGCAGTCAGCTTTTGAGAGTCTATAAGCTGGCTACAGGTCACCACAGGGATTGTGAAAGCAGATAAGAAGTAAAACACTGACAATATCAGAAAGAGTGAGAGATGCCAATTGAAGGTGAAGTCTTTGTATTTTAGTGAAGGAGAGTAGAAATTTTTTTTAAATGAGTATGTCTATTTTGAAAGTTTACATTTGGGAATTGCAATTAAGAGAATAGAAGCAGAGTGTTTAACTTTAAAACTAACAGAAAGAAAGAAAAGAAATAAGGAAGACTTGATCAATACAATAGAAGGGAAAAACAAGGATGGTGAAAAAAGAATACAAAATAAGGTGGTAGTAATAACACCAAATATAACCAGAAGAGTTAACATCACCATAAAAGTAAATGGCATAAACTTGCCTGCAAAGATAAATTCTTAGATTTATTTATTTAAATTTAATAATTGCAAAATTTAGCTATATGCTGAGACACATAAAAGCTAATGACACAAATAAGTTGAAACTAAGAAGATATAATAGGCAAATACTAATCAAGAGAATTCTATATTAATATCATTAAACATAGACATTAAGGCAAAAAAGCTTTATTAAGACTAAACGACATTGTCTTTTTTTAAAAAAAGAAACAATTTAGCATGAATATATGACAGTGCTGAATTTATATACATTTAGCATCATAGCCATGAAAAATATGAAACAAAAATTTCTAAAATGTCTGGGAGAAATCGATAAATCTATGATTCTAGTAGGAAACTTTAATATCTTTCAGAGTAATTTATAGATTGAACAGGCAAAAAGTTAGGATGTGGTGAACTTCAGCAGCACAATAAATAAATTTCTCTAACATATATTAAATGTTGACAATTAGAACACACAATCTTTTCAAGCATACTTGGAAGAGAGCTTTACAGTTTTTATGGAGCATGCTGGGGCACAAAACAAATGCTAAAGAAATGATATAATAGTAATTACAATGCAATAAAGTTACACATCAGTACAAAAAGCTTCCCACCACCCACATACCACCCAATAAATTAAAAAAAAAAAACAAAAAAACTTCTAAACTATGAGTCAAAGAAATGAGAAAATATAGGACTTAGAAATGATTGTAAATGAAAACAATCATACTGAATAGTTGTAAGTTGCAATTTGTGCAGTACTTGTAGAAGTACTTAACTTAGAAAAGAATGAAAATGTAAAGAACTAAGTATCCAAGAGGTAAGCAAAGAACAACTAAACTAGTTCAAAAGAAGGAAACGATAAGAACAGATATTGATGAAACAAAAACAAAGACACAGAATTAACAAAAACAAAAGCAGATTATTTACAAAAACTATTGAATAGACAAATCTTAACAAGAATTAATTTTGTTTTTAATTAAGGCACAGATAGACAATATTAAGAATGAAAATATAATAGACTGAATAACTATAAATGCAGCAGAGACCCTCCCAGCAATTATTAGATAATATTTTAACAAGTTAATGATAATACCTTAAACCTAAAGAATTATTATAAATATTACTTGTCAAAACTTAGAGACCTATAGTCGTTTAATATTAAATAAATAGTTTAAAATCTGTTCACTCCCCCACCAAAAATACTATTAGACTTGTGTGGTTTTGGAGGTAGACTTACCAAATACAGTCATGCATCACATAGTGATGTATTAGTCAACAGCAAACCACATATATGATGGTGTTTCCATAAGTTTATAATAGAGCTGAAAAATTCCTATTGCCTAGTAACATCATTCCCATGGTGATACTATATAGCACATGTATTACTCATGTGTTTGTGGTGATGCTGGTGTAAACAAATCTACTACACTGCCAGCCATATAAAAGTATAGCACATACAATTATGGACAATACTTGATAATGATAATAAAAGACTATTATACTGGTTTATGTATCTATTATACCTTTTATTATTATTTTAGAGTGTACTTCTACTTGTTTAAAAGTTAACTATAAATAGCCTCAGGCAGGTTATTCAGGAGGTATTCCAGAAGAAGGCATTGTTATCATAGGAGATGACAGAGCCATGCATATTATTGCCCTTTGAAGACCTTCCACTGGGACAAGATGTGGAGGTAGAAGACATTGGTATTGATGATCCTTACCTTGTGTATACCTAAGCTAATTTGTGTGTTTTTGTCTTAGTTTTTTTTTTTAATGTTTAATTTTTTTATTTTAAAAATGGGTATAATTCAGGATTAGGTATACAAGTGGTCATTATACAGGTAAAGTTTGGGCCTCCCTTAGGTCCCCACTTTGCCTGGTTTGAAATCAGGTACCCTTATTGATGTTATGTCTCCCCAAACCCAGCAGTATTCCGCTACTGCCAATACCTTTCTTATAGTATTATGGTAAATGTTCAGGGTCCACTTATGAGTGATAACATGTGGTATCATTCTTCGTTTCCGTGATAGATCACTGAGTATGATAGGCTCTAAATCCATTCAAGTTGCTGCAAAGCACATATGTTTGTCCTTCTTTATGGCTGTGTAATATTCCATCATGTATATGTACCACATTTTTTTATCCAGTCCAGTTTTAATGGGCAGCACAGTTGGTTCCATGTTTTTGCTATTGTGAATAGTGCTGCAATAAATATGTGTGTGCAGGTATCTTTTTTGCAGAATGGTTTGTGTTCCTCTGGGTATATTCTCAGTAGGGGGGTTGCTGGGTCATATAGAAGGTCAATGTCTAGTTCTTTTGGGAATTGTCTCCCTGTTTTCTGTAGAGGGTGAACTAGTTTACATTCCCAACAGCAGTGTAAGAGAAGCATTCCTTTTTCTCTGCATCTTGGCCAGCATCTGTTGTTTTTTGTTTTATTAATGATGGCTATTCTTACTGGGGTTAGGTGGTATCTCAATGTGGTTTTGAATTGTGTTTCTTTGATGATTAGTGAGGTTGAGCATTTTTTCATGTGTCTGTTGGCTTCCGTACATCTTCTTTTGAGAAGTGTCTCTTCGTGTCTTTAGCCAACTTTTTAATGGGGCTGTTTGTTTTTTCCTTTTGGCATGTTTTAGTTCTGTATAGATCCTAGATGTTAGGCCTTTATCAGATATACAGTTGGCAAATATATTTTCCCATTCTGTGGGCTGTTTCCTTGCTCTCTTGATGGTTTCTTTTGCTTTGCAGAAGTATTTCACTTTAATAAGGTCCCATTTGTCTGTCTCATCTCTTGTGGCATAGATATCTGGGGTTTTGATCAGGAATTGATTGCCTACTCCAATTCCCATAAGGGTGTCCCGTGCGTTTTCTAAGATTCTTCTTCTTCTTCTTTTTTTTTTTCTGAGCAGCAGTCTCACTCTGTCACCCAGGCTAGAAGAAAATGGCACACTCCCTGGCCACCACAGCCTCAACCTGCTGGGCTCAGGCGATCCTTCTGCCACAGCCTTCCAAGTAGCTGGAACTATAGGCACACGCCACCATGCCTGGCTAATTTTTTGATTTATTGTAGAGATGGGATCTCACCAAGTTGCCCAGGCTGATCTGGAACATGGTGGCTCAGGCAATCCTCTCACCCCGGCCTCCCAAAGTGCTAGGATTATAGGTGTGAGCCACCATACTCGGCCTTGTAAAATTCTTATAGTTTGAGGTTTTATGTTTAGGTCTTTGATCCATTTAGAGTTGAATTTTATGTATGGTAATAGGTAGGGATCCTGTTTCTGTCTTCCACTTATGGTCAGTCAGTTTTCCTAGCACCATTTACTGAATAGATTTTCCTCTCCCCAGTGGTTGTTGCTGGAAGCTTTATTGCAGATGAGTTGGTTGAGAAATTGAGGTTTTGCTTGTCTTAGTTTCTAACAAAATTTTTTTTAAGTTTTGATGAATATATTTATACATATAATTAATACATTTATAGCCTTATAAATAATAAATGTATAAAGAAAGAAAAATTTTTGTACAGCTATACAGTGTATCTGTGTTTTAAGCTAAGTGTTACTACAAAAGAATCAAAAAGTTTAACATTAAAAGGTGTATAAAGTAAAAAAAAAAGCTACAGTAAGCTAAGGTTAATTTATTGTTGAAAAAAGAAATAAATTTTTAATGAATTTAGGGCAACCTACGTATACAGTGTGTATAATGTCTACAGGAGTCTGCAGTAATATCCTAGGCCTTCAGATTCACTCATTATTCACTTACCACAAACTCACTGACTCACCCAGAGCAACTTTCAGTCCTGCAAGCTCCATTCGTGGTTAAGTACCCTATACAGTTGTACCACTTTAAAAAATCTTTTATATAGTATTGTTGGCTGTACCTTCTCTGTTTAGATATACAAATACTTGCCATTGTGTTATAACTGCCTCCAGTATTCAGTACAATAACAAGATGTACAGGTTTGTAGCCTAGAAGGTTATACCATCTAGCCTAGGTGAGTAGTAGGCTACACCATCTTGTGCAAGTACACACTCTGATGTCTGCACAATGACAAAATTGCCTTAGGATACATTTTTCAGAATGTATCCCTGTTATTCAGCAATATTTTTATAACTGTATTCAAAAGCAGTGAGTGATCGCTACAGTGACTGTTCCTGAGAACAGAAAATGAAGAAACGTTTTTTAATGAATTAAATGAATCTAGTATAACTTTGATACTAAGGTCACGTAAATATAGTATCAGGTGGAACTGTGAATAGTATAAAAACAACAACAGTAGTAGCAATTTGACAATGTCTAGTAAACGTGAAGATATGCATGGGTTGTATCTGAGCAATTCTACTCCTAGACATACCTCCTAGAAACTCTTGGATGTGTGTACCAGGAGACACAATACTGGCTGTGTTCCCAGCAATATAGTTTATGTTAAGAAAAACCAAAAACAATCCAAATGGTCACTAACAGGAGAGTGAATAAACTGCAATATTTGTACAATGAAATACTATATAGTACTGAGAGTAAATGAATTACCTGGACTCATCAATAAGGCTAAAAAAACAAGTTTCAAGAGGACACAAAACTAAACAGACATAATGTGTAAGGTGATATATATTTGTGGTAAAACTGGAGAAAAAATCAAGGGGATAATAAACACAAATCTCAGGATATTGTTACCTTTGCAGAGAAGGCAGAAGGCTCCCTCTGTCACTTAGGCTGGAGTGCAGTGGCGTGCTCATGGCCACCCCAGCGTTGACCTGCTAGGCTCCCACAATCCTTCCACCTCAGCCTTCCAAGTAACTGGAACTAAAGGCGCACACTACCACACCTGGCTAATTTTTTTATTTTACTGTAGAGACAAGGTCTTACCATGTTGTCCAGGCTGGTCTCAAACCCATGGGCTCAGGCAATCCTCTTGCTTCAGCCTCCCAAAGTGCTGGGATTACAGGCTTGAGCCACCGCACCTAGCCCTGAAACAGTTTTTTAATGACACATTAATAGGATAACTTGTAATAGAAAAGTACTTTTTAAAAAAGTACTTTTTAAAATACTCTTTTAAAAAAGATTATAATTAATATCTTCAGGATATTAATTGAAAGTTTATTGCTACTAAAAATTGAAAGTACATTGTTACTAAAAAGAATAGGATGCCATGAGAAGGGAACAATCAGAAGACATGTAAGAGCTATTAAAAAAACTACAAATATGATTACCTGAACTCAAAAATCCAGAATAAAAATTTGGAGGATAGATTTGATAAGGTTTCCCAGAAAGCAAGACAGAAAGACAAAGAAATAGTAAATGCGTAAAAGGGTAAGAAATCAGTCCAAGAAATCTCATCTCAATTAAGTGTTTGCTAGCAATAATAGCTACTAATTTTATAATGTACCAGGCACTGTTTTAAGCAGTTTGCCTGTATTGATTCATTCATTTCTCCCAATGAGGTCATCTTATTGTTCCTACTTTTTTAGGTGATGAAACTATGGCACAGAGTGGTTAATTAACTTGTCCAAAGACACAGCTGATAAGTAGTAAAACTGGAATACGACATGAGGTAGTCCCAAATCCTGCAGGACTAAACAAAACATTATACTACCTCTAGTAATGTGTTAAGGCTAAAATGTTTATATTTATGCATTTCTGAAAAATAATAACAGAGGTTGCTTCCTAATTGGTCATTCTGTAATTAAGTTTTTATTTTAAAGCTAGGAGGCCTGTATTTGTCACTGTTGTGGAGCTTCAAAATTATAGTTTTGTGAAGTGCAGATCAAAGGGAGGCCCAAACGTTACCTGTGTGGTTACCACTTGTATACCTAAATCTGAATTGTACCCCATATCTTTAAAATTTAAGAAAATTTTTTTAAAGAAATTACAGTTTCAGCTAAGTTTTGCCTTAAGTGACAAACGTAATGGAGAACATATATTATTTTTATATTTAATTAAAACAACTTTTTAAACTAATTTATCAGTATTATTTTGAAATTGTTTTTATTACAATATAAGTAGAAATAATATTTAAGCTACAATGCATATCTTCAAGTTATGTATTAGAATTTTGCAATTGCTATATCTTGGCAATATTATATTTCTAGGGTTATCTTGAAGAACTCTTACGACTTCGAGAAAACCAATTATCTGAATCTGTCTCCCAGAATAAAATACTACTTCAAAGGATTGAAGATTCTGATCTGGCCCATAAATTGGAGAAGGAACAATTAGAATATATAATTGTGGAACTTCAAGATCAGCTGTAAGTAAGATCCTTTAGAAAAATTTTGGTAGTATGTGAACATTTTTTTAAAATGTTGCATTTTGACATAAGATGCAAATTCCAAGAAATCTGATTGCCTGCTATGAAATTCTTTTTCTCTTACTCTTTTTTAAAAAGCTTGCTTTTCTTATTACAAAAGTAATCCATGGTGATTGCAGAAACATTAGAAAATACAAGAAGAAAATAGAAATCACCTTTAGTTGTGCTACCCAGAGTTAACTGGTTATAACTTGGTGTATATTCTTCCAAGTGCATATACATACTTTTTAAAGTATTTAGTTACTTTGTTATAGATTGACTGATAGATTATAAAACAATGGTATTTCAGACCAGTGCTACTCAAAGCACATTGTTGGTGCATTAGCTGTTTTGTTACCAGGTTGTGCCAGAAAGTCACTAAGCATACTTTGGTACAGCTAACGAGCATGTGTGTATATGTGTGTGTGTGTGTGTGTGTGTGTGTGTGTATGTGTATGTGTGTGTGTAGCAAGACTTTTTTTTGATGAAGAAACCTGTATAATGAGCTACATTCTGGTATAAGCTCCTTAACCTGTCACTGTTCAAAGTACTTGTACTAATTATATTTTGTCAAGCTTACTCTTATCAATTAATTGTTTATGGTGAACATTTTCACACATTAATATTTATTTAATCCTGAAGGAGGAGTTTTAAATTTTTTATTTTGAAATAATCTCAGACTTTTAGAAAACTCCAAGGTAGTACAAAAAATTCCCATGTGACTTTTCCTAGATTCACTCATTTTAAACATTTGCCACATTTGCCTTATACTTCTTTCTTACCCCCCCACACAGATTTTTTTAACCACTTGAGAGGTTGCACCTATTATACCCTTTTATGCCTTAATATATCAGTGCCTTTCTTAAACACAAATATCTTATATAATCATCGTTCAATTATCAATTTAAGAAATTTAAATGGATATAATACTTTCATTTATAATTTATATTCCAGTTTTGTCAATTGTCCAAATAATGTCTCTTATTGCACCTTTTGTTTCTCTAATACTGACTGCATCCAACTTAAGATCATGTTTTGCATTTGGTTGTTGGTATCTTCAGTCACTTTAAGATTTATATTTCTGAAGAATTCAGGCTTGTAATCGTATAGAAGGTCTTTTAATTTGTGTTTGCTTGTGAGTAGAATGAGCTTTTCCATTTTTGACTGGAATACAACATAAGTGATATGTTGTCTTAAGTATATGATACCTGAACACACAGAAAATCTCTTGACCCTTTATTAGTGATAGTAATTTTGACCATTTGGTTAAGGTGTTTTTCTCTTCTATAGAGTTACTGTTGTTCCTTTTGTAATTAACATGTAATTTTTAAGGAGCTACTTTGAGACTAAATAAATATAAAAATGATTTTAAGTAAAAATGTTTTATTAAAGAACAAAAAATTAAAATCTTCTAGAAATTTATATCTTAATAAAAAAATTATGTTCATATACTGTTTCTTTTATTTTTTCTGATATCATAAAGTGATTTTGTTATATGGGGCATCACTCATTGAGCAACAGGTTAACACGTTCCATAATTCCTTATTAAGCAGAGAGAAAAATACAAGAGCCAAATTTAGAGATTTTTGATTATTTCTTTATAATTAAAAGAATTAAGAAGCTAATTTATTTTTTAGTACCTGGACCTTTTCTGGCAAGGGAGGTAATTTTATTTTTCTTCTGCAAGAAACACTGGTACTTCATCTAAGTGTTTTAACTTGGAAAATAATTATGAAATCAGTTTTTATTTTATTAAAGGGATATTTTATTTGAAGAGTTCAAGTTGAATAGATTGCATTTATTTTTCTTTTGAGTGTTGATTTATTTATTTATTTTTCAGTGATAGTGTCACTCTGTTACCCAGACTGGAGTACGGTGGCACACTCACAGCCACCACAGCCTTGACCTACTGGTCTCAGGTGATCCTTCCACCTCGACCTTACAAGTTGCTGGGACTCACAGGCATGTGCTACCACACCTGGCTAATTTTTTTATTGTTGTTGTAGAGATGAGGTTTTTAATTGCCAAGTTGATCTGGATGGTCTTGAACCCTCTGGATTTAAGAAATCCTCTCGCCTTGGCCTTCCAAAGTGCTAGAATTACATGCATGACCAACCGCACCCAGCTATTTTTCTTTTGATAATTTAAAAGAAACAAAGACTCTCAATCTTTTTAATTGGAGAAAATCTACCTGAGTTATAGTTTTATTATGCTTCTGTGATATAGGAGTGTCATTTATCCTCTTCATTTTGCAATGCAATTGTTTTTAATACCTTTCAGTTGTTTTTAATACCTTTAAGGAGATTTTAACTAAAACAATATTACTAGAGAAACAAATAAAAATTGATCGCCACGGATCAGAATTAAACTATTTTCTTGAGTTTAGAGATTAAAGATTTGCTTTCACACAATAAGGCTACAATTTCTAGATACATACAAATTGGTGTCTTTTGTACAAAAACCACGTTCAACGGTACTGTGCAGGAGAGTAAAATAAATCACTTTGTGAATGTTCACAGTTCACTACTTTTTCAGAGTCAGTGTTAATAGATGCAGAATACTGTGAGCATTTTTGCAGCTATAGAGAGAGAGTAAACATGTTTTTCTCCTTATGTTGCTTTTTTTTTTTTTTAACCAACAATCTGGAAGGCCTGCAGTCAGAGCTGGACACTGAAATTCCTTTCATTAATTTTAAGAAGATAAATTCTAAGAAGTGGCCCTGAGAAAATTAAAATTTATATTGTATAAATGAAAAAGTCAGGAAAGGAATATTAACAGGTAGAATATGAGACATGTAATGCTTGCTTCTACATTGTATTGGTTATCTTTTCTTGAGTAATTTAAATCCTGAGTACTTAACTTATTCTTTCTATATATTTTTTAATGGTATGTATTTTGAACTACTGTTAAAATATTAATTGAATATGTATTCAAATACTCACAAAGTCTGAACATTTTATAGTTTAGGCAGTATAGTCTAAGTTCGTGTGGAGTAGCACAGGATCATCCTAAAGTTGTCTTGCAAATCAGGACTGTGTTCAGATAACAGTTCTGCACTTACCAGTTGTAAGCTCAGTGTTAGATTAATGTTTTTTGAGCTTTTGTTTCTTCATCATGATATTCACCTTGTAGATCATTATGGATATTAAATTATATCCAATACATGTAGGAAAAAATGCATTCAAAGAATGTGTATTCCTCTGCTTTTGTTTATAGAAACCTTAAGATCACCACAATAAACTCACTTAGAAAGATAAGTTAGAAAGTTAAATCCTTATCAAATGAGAATGCTATGGATCAAACAATGAATTTGGACTTGATTTTGTTATCCCTGAGTTCCAAGAAATTCACTTTTAAGTTCTAATCTCTAAATGGCAGTTGGATTAATGTTTAAAATCATAGTACATATTTGTGTATACCATGTGTGAGGGAGACATACATGTTTACTACTTAACAGATACCACTTGTAACTGTAATTCTTTTTTTTACTTATGTTTAATACAGTACTAATTTGGAAGATTTCACAAGTCACTGACAAAGATACATTTGAATGATTAAGTTTATGATTGGTAGAGTTTTAAAATATCAAACTATTTTACATCTGTAAATATTATTAGGAATAATGTTATCATTTCATTGGGAGATATAATGTTGCTGTAGGTTTTACTTCTTATACGTTTATAGAAAATCTGTGGAATAGGCAACTCCCTCGGGTCCACTCCTGCTCTGGGAGATTTTCTGTCCTCGATATATCCTGCTTCCTCATCAAAAAGAAGAAAAGAAAAAGAAATCTGTGGAACAGCTTGATTTATCTTGCTTCAGTAACTTCTTTAATCCTATTTAATTTGTTTTTAAATTTTTATTTTAGAATCATGGGGTACACATGCATGTTCATTACATGGACATATCATATAGTGGTAGGGATTTGGTCTCAGGTGGCCCATTCCTTGGATAGTGAACATTATGCCCTATAGGTACTTTCTGAACCCTAACCTACCTCCCCTCTCCCCTTGTTGGTGTCCCCAGTGTATATTATTTCCATCTTTGTGAACATTTAGCTCCCACATATGAGTGGGAACATGCGGTGTTTGGTTTTCTGTTTCTGAGTCTTATTTGCTTAAGATAATGATCTCCAGCTATATCCATGTTGCTGCAAAGAACATTATTTCATTCTTTTGTAGTAGTATTCCATGGTGTCTATATACCACATTTTCGCTATTCACTCATCATTTGATGGGCATTTAGGTTGATTCCACAACTTTGCAATTGTGACTTGTGCTGTGATGAACATGTGGGTACAGTTCTTTTTTATATAATGATTTCTGTTTATTAGGGTAGACACCTGGTATTGGGATTGCTGTTTCAAATGGTAAATCTACTTTTAGTTCTTTGAGTAATCTCCACACCGTTTTCTATAGAGGATGGACTAATTTACATTCCCACCAATGGTGTATAAGTGTTCCCTTTTCTCTGCATCTGTGCCAGCATCTATTGTTTTTTGTCTTTTTAATAATGGCCATTCTGATTATGCATTTATCTGATTATTAATGATGTAGAACTTTTTAAATATGTTTGTTGGCCGTTCATATGTCTTTTTTTGAGAGATGTCTATTCATGTAGTTTGCCCACTTTTTAATGGGGTTATTTGCTTTTTTATTGCTGATTTCTTTGAATTCTTTGTAGATTCTGGATATTAGTCCTTTGACAGATGTATAGTTTGTGAATATCTTCTACTATGTAGGTTGCCTGTTTCTCTGTTGATTATTTCTTTTGCTGTGCAGAAGTCTTTTAGTTTAATTATGTCTCATTTATTTATTTTTGTTTTAGTTGCATTTGCTTTTAGGGTTTTAACCATAAATTCTTTGCCTAGGCTGATGTCCATAAGAGATTTTCTTAGGTTTTCTTCTAGAATTTGTATGGTTTCAGGTCTGATATTTAAGTCTTTAATCCATGTTGAGTTAATTTTTTGTATATCGAGAGAAATAGGGCTCAAGTTTCCTTTTTCTCCATGTAGCTGTCTAATGGTGCTCTCAGAACCATTTTGTTGAATAGGGTGTCCTTTCCTCGGTGTATGTTTTTGTCTGTTTTGTCAAAGATCAGTTAGTTGTAGGTATTTGGGTTTATTTCTGGATTCTCTCTTCTGTTCTATTGGTCCATGTGTCTGCTTTTGTACCAGTACCATGCTGTTTTGGTTACTACAGCATTGTAGTATAATTTGAACTCAGTTAAGTGATTCCTCCACCTTTGTTCTTTTTTGCTTAGGATGACTTTGGCTATTTGGTTACATATGAATTTCAGGATTGTTTTTCTAATTCTGTGAAAAATGACTTTGGTAGTTTGATAGGGATTGCATTAAATCTGTAGAGTACTTGGGGTAATTTGGTTATTTTAATAATGTTGATTCTTCCGATCCATGAGCATGGGCCGTTTCTCTGTTTGTGTCCTCTGCAGTATCTTTCGTCAGAGTTTTGTGGTTCTCTTTGTAACTTCCTTGGTTAAATATATTCCTAGGGTTTTTTTGGTTTTTGGTTTTGGTTTTTTTGAGGTTTTTTGTTTGTCTGTTTTGTTTTTGTTTTTGGCTGCTATTGTAAATGGAATTGAGGTCTTTATTTGATTCTCAACTTGGTCACTAATGGTGTATAGCAGTGCTATTGATTTGTGTATGTTGATTTTGTATCCTGAAACCTTACCAAATTCATTTATCAAGTCCAGGAGTCTTTTGGAGGAGTCTTTAGGGTTCTCTAGGTATAAGATCATATTATTGGCATCCAGAAATAATTTGATTTATTCTTTTCCAATTTGAATACCCTTTATTTCTTTTTCTTTCTTGAATGCTCTGGCTATTTCCAGTACTGTGTTGAATAGTAGTGGCAAAAGTGGGCATCCTTGCCTTGTTTCAGTTTTGAGGGGGAATGTGTTCAGCTTTTCTTCGTTCAGGATGATATTATTAATAGCTGTGGGTTTGCCAAATATAGCTTATATTATTTGGGGGAATGTTCCTTCTATGCCTATTTCGCTGAGGGTTTTTATAAAAGGATGTTGGGTTTTAGGAAATACTTTTTTCTGCATCTGTTGACATGATCATATGATTTTTGTTTCTAATTCTGTTTATGTAGTAGATCACATTTATTGACTTTCATATATGGAGTCACCTTTTCTACCCTGGGATAAAACTCACTTGGTTGTGGTGTATATATATATATATATTATGTGCTGTTGAATTCGGTTTGCTAATATTCTGTTGAGGGTTTTTGTGTCTATGTTCATAAGGGATATTCGTCTAGTTTTCTTCTATTGTTGTCTTTTTTTTGCTTTGGAATCACAGTGATACTGGCCTCTTAGAATGAATTAGGGAGAATTTCTTCCTCTTCAATCTTGTGAAATAGCTTCAGTAAAATTGGTACCGGTTCTTCTTTGAAGATCTGGTAGAATTCAACTGTGAGTCCACCAGGTCCTGGACTTTTGTTGTTGTTGTTGGGAGACTTCTAAATACTCTTTCAGTATCACTGCTTGTTATTGGTCTGTTCAGGATTTCTATTTCTTCCAGATTCAAGATGATCTTTTGAATTTCTGTTGTATTAGTTGTAATGTCTTCTTTTTCATTTCTGATTGAGCTAATTTGCATCTTCTCCATTTATTTTTTAATTAATCTAGCTAGTGGCCTAGCTGTTTTGTGTATCTTTTCAAAGAACCTTTTTTTTTTTGACATTGATCCTTTGTATTATTATTATTATTTTTTTAGTCAGAGTCTCACTCTGTTGCCCAGGCTGGAGTGTAGTGGCATGCTCACAGCCACTGCAGCCTCGACCTGCTGGGCTCAGGCAATTCTTCCATCTCAGCCTTCCAAGTAGCTGGAAATACAGGTATGTGCCACCATGCCTGGCTAATTCTTGGTTTATTGTAGAGATGAGGTCTCGCCTAGTTGCTCAGGCCAGTCTCAAACTTGTGGGTTCAGACAGTCCTCTCACCTCAGCCTCCCAAAGTGCTGGGATTATAGGCATGAGCCACCATGCCAGGCCTGTATTTTTTTTTTCAATTTCATTTGGTTCTGCTTTGATCTTTGTTATTTCTTTTCTTTTGCTAGCTTTGGGTTTGGTTTGCATTTTTCTAGTTCCTTGATGTGTGATGTTACATTGTCTAGATTAGATCTTTCAGTTTTGTTAATATATGCCTTAAGTGCTATAAATTTTCCTCTGAGCACAGCTTTGACTGTGTCCCAAAGATTTGGTTAATTGTTTTATTGTGATCATTCATTTCAAGGAATTTTTAATTTCCATCTTGATTTCATTGTTGCCCAAGCATCATGCAGCAGCAAATTGTTTAGCTTCTATGTCTTTGTTCAGTTTCACAAGTTGTCTTTGGAGTTAACTTTTAGTTTTATTCCATTATGGCCTTATATAGTGCTTGATATGGTTTCAATTTTTTAAAATTTATTGAGACTTTATTTGTGGTCTATCATATGATCTATTTTGGGGAATGTTCCATGTGCTGATAAGAATAATATATGTGCTGTAGTTTTGGAATGGAGTGTTCTGTAGATGTCTGGTAGTTCCATTTCCTGTAGAGTCCTGTTTAACTACAATATTTCTTTGTTGACTTTCTGCCTTGATGATTTGTCTGTTGCTGTCCTTAGAGTGTTGAAGTCTCCCACTATTATTGTATTGCTGTTTATCTCTTTTTTTAGGTCTGGTAGAATTTGTTTTATAAAACTGGGTGCTCTGATGTTGGGTGCGTATATATTTTAAATTGTTATGTATTCTCGTTGGTTTGATCCTTTTATTGTTATATAATAGCCATGTTTGTCTTTTTTAACTGTTGTTAATTTAAAGTCTGTTTTAAATGATATGAGAATGGCTACTCCTGCTTGCTTTTGGTTTCCATTTGCATGGATTATTTTTTCCCACCCCTTTACCTTGAGTCTGTAGGAGTCTTTGTGAGTTAAGTGGATCTCTTGAAGGCAGTGGATATTTGGGGTTTTTAAAAATCCATTCTGCCAGTCTATATCTGAATGTAAATGAGACTATTTACCAGAGTTGTTAATGAAATGTAAGGTACTATTCTATTCATCATATGACTTGTTATCTAGTTGCTTTATTTATTTTCTCTTTTGTGTTGGTGTTCTATGAAGCCTGTGAACTTTATGATTTACTGATGTATTTCGACCTTTTGTTTCAGTATTTAGAACTCCTTTGGATATTTCTTGTAGAGCTGGTCTAGTTGTAACAGATTCCCTCAGCATTTGTTTGTCTACAAAGGATTTTATTTCTCCTTCATTTATAAAACTTAGTTTTGTGGGATACAAAATCATTGACTGACAGTTATACTGCTGAGGAGATTGAAGATGGGACCTCAATCCCTTCTGGCTTATAGAGTTTCTTCTGAGAAGTCTGCTGTTAGTCTGATAGGTTTACCTTTGTAAGTTATTTAATGCTTTTGTCTCACTTCTCTTTTTTTATTTTATTATTATTTATTTTTATTTTTATTTTTTTATTATTCAGTATTTTTAATTATGATATTGTGGGGTACAGTTAAGGGTTAGGTGTACAAATATACCTCGTTCAGGCAACCTTGTGGATAGGAAGTGTCTCCCCGTCCCCAGACAGATATTTACTACCCTTAATCCCATAACCCTACCCCTCCCCCCCATAGTTTCCCACCACTGTCAGTCATTTTCTTGTGGTAATATGTTGGATGATCAAGGTCTACTATATGAGTGAGAATATGTGATACTCAGTTTTTTGTTTCTGTGAGAGGTCACTCAGTATTATAGACTCTAGTTCCATCCAGGTTGCTGCAAAGTTCATGATTTTGTTCTTTTTTATGGCTGCGTAGTATTCCACTGTGTATATGTACCACATTTTTTTAATCCAGTCCTCTTTTGATGGACAGCAAGGTTGCTTCCAGGTTCTTGCTATTGTGAACAATGCTGCGATAAACATACGTGTGCAGGT